>JANHFL010004339.1:306331-317068 GCA_032468155.1 Oxyrhabdium leporinum
GTGGGATTTGAACCGCTAGATTGAATCAGCAGAAGTGGCTTGCAGTTCAACACTCTAACCACTGCGCCACCTAGGCTGTTGCCCACCATTCCAAGGAGTCACTTTGAGCTTGACTCATAAACTCATGTGGCTGGAGCATCCAATATTTTATCTTGTTCCAAATTCTCCTGTTTTCACCATCGGTTATGACAAAATACCTTATCTTTTCTGTGGCATTTTATTCTTGATATGTTCTTAAAGTGTACAATGTTTTTCTTTCATGAACCAGCAACTGTTCTTATTTCTTTCTGGTTGTACAGAAAGCAGACCTGAAAGGTAGCCCATAAAACCTTAAGTATGTGTACCTCCTATCAATAGGAGATCAATAACTGCCTAAATAACCTGCTTGGAAAGACATGCTTAAGCTTCCAACTTCTGCAGAGCTGTAGGATATCCTCCAGTAATGATATGATATAACCCAAAGAAACATGGACTTCTTCTTTGGTTTACTTTGGGAGTTGTAGGACCGAATGTGGAAGAGGGAAGTCTCTCAGAGCCAAATTGTTCTCATTCCCATCCTTATAAGCATACTTACAAGAAAAGTGACCATGTGCCCTAATGCCAAAATTTGGCCATATCACTGACAAATGTCAGGGGCCTGTGTCAGGGCATTAAATATGATGTTCTAGGACCTATGTCACCTGTAGGCTATGAGTTGCCCACCCACCCACGGTTTAAGCCAGCTCTTCTTGACGAGCAGGGCTACCTTTTCGGTGCTGTCATGAAAGCAAAGGTGAATGACCCATCATCTGATCTGGTTCTTAAAATGAGCTAAATTTAATTCATTTGATTTAGATAGCATCTGACTCCAGATTTCTCTGGGGCTCATGGTATAAGAATAAAAGACAATACACATGATAAAAAAATAAAAACGAAGAAAAATAAAAATTAACAACAAGGATTATCTTATATGAATGCTTCTTTGTTTGAAGTCTATTCCAGTTGAATACTTGGAAGAAATAACTCCAAAATATTTAAACCATATTTCTTTTCACAGAGTTGCATTTGGAAACTGCAGTGGTCTGGTTGTTGTAGATTTTATGCAGAAGACTAAACTGCTGAGCATAGGAAGCTTTGACCTCTATGGATCGAGTGATCCCTATCACCGCCAATCTCGTTCTCCTCGCAGAAGCAAGCAATTTAGTGCAGGTAGCAAATACAGTGAAAATTAATTTGATAACATTTCATTTTATGCCCTGCAATTTTGGGAATGTCTGTATTTAGAAAATATATGTTGACTGGTTAGGAAAATATATAAAGAACAAAGCTATATGAAAGATTCTAGCAGGTGATTAGTCAAATACTAATAAAAGTAAGATTGCAAGATTGTGACAGTTTGATTGGGTGTGGGTTAAAATGTTGCTTCTTATCCTGCTAATAAAAATGAAAATAGCTCTTGCTGAATTAAAATGAAGACTTGCTTTATATTCTGATTCCACAATAGCAAATTAAATGTGTATAGTTTTTCCATCCTAAGCCCTAATTCAGCAAATGATATATTACGATTTTAAAGCAGAACCACATAAAACACATAATCCAAAATTAAGCCTAATACTGTTTCATAAACACACAAACATACACGTTCATGAGACTTCTCAAAATTTAGGGAAAGAATAAAAACTTTGCTTCCTCACTGTTTGCCTTTTCAAACATGTAAAGTGCGACCGCTAAGCACAGAACAGTTACAGAATACAGTTTTTTTTAGTTCCAACAGAGTTGGAAGGGACCTTTTAGGCCATCTAGTCCTAGTCCAACCGCCTGTTCAGTAGGAGATCTTAAACCATGTCTACTTGTCCATAAAGAAAAGATTGTAATGCTACAGAACTAAAGGAAGCCATTCTTAAACAACAACTAATAAGAATAAGTTGCTACCTATTAATTTTTCCTTCATTTTGATAAAAGAAAGAAATATATTTTTTAAAAGAAATTATTTCCCTTTGCCACCTACTTGCATGACATTTGCTATAAGTTCTAAACTAGGACTGAAACATAGAAAAAAGGGAAGCAAAGGCACCATTAGCTGGCGGAAGAAGCCCACTGTACACACTTACCCTGCTGTTCTTAAATTGGTTCTCTTTTTTCTTGTCAGCCCTTTGAGGTAGGTGAGATTAGGAATCTGCAGTCACCCAGAATTTTGGAATGTGTTGGGATATTGTAACAGAATATTGGAAATCTGTCAAAGACTTTCTCTACATCCCCTTATACTTAATACAATTAAGGTGCAGCTGTGTTGAGTCTCTTTCTCACACTTTGTACTTTTCTAGGACTATATCTAGTATCTATTTTCTGTAATGGCTTGATATTGCCCTCTCCCACCTTCTCTGAGTAAAACATTCCATCACATTTTCTAAGCCTTTTTTCACCCAAGAACTAGGAGTTTTTATCATTTGTAGTTGCCTAACAAACTAGGCTTAGTGTATGAACTATGAACTATTCCATTTTATGTTATATTAATCTGGAATATATATTGAACACCATTATGGAGGATCTACTTCTGGAAACCCATTGGAACATTTCTGAAATGGAAGACGAGCAGAACGTTCCAGAAATCCTTGAAACATTCCATCTTTGCAAATAAATGTGCAAACGTGTGGCAAAAAAAAGGCCTTAATAATGCCCTTGAAGTGCAGGGAGGATTGCAAGGAGTTGGTGTTACTCCTGTTACTTGTCTTATTTCAGGATGTTATCATTGCTTGAGGGGAGGCAGCCTGTCAGCCCTGGATTCTTCTTGATTCAGATTCTGGGCTGCCACAGTGGGGGATGGGCAAGTTGTGGGAGCGGGAGCGTGGTAAAGGGAATATAGCCACAATAACGTTCTTTCACTAGAGATCAGGGACAAGTTGCTGGAGCTTGAAGGGGAGTTCAGAATTGAGGTGGATTGGTGACTGTGACTGGGGAGTCATGAATTGGGGCAGGTTGTGAAATGCGGGAATTCAGATTCGGATTTTCCCCAGATATGCCAACATAACTTCTCTAATAAATCCTTACTTTGATGGACTTTGTCTCGGAGTTTTGAATCGAGTGGAGAGTTTACTTGGAACGCTGACATTAACCCAAATCTTCTAAAAGAAAATTCCAGCAACTTGTCACAAAGTGGTGCTGCTGCCCAGGGTCCTGAGCCCCGAGATGCATCCCAAAATACTGGGGCATACTCAGGGAAGATGGAGCAGGAACCGGAGACCCCTGAAGGAGCTGCCAGATCCACTTCAGAGGAGGTTTGTGAAGCTATCTGCTACCCATCAGCTGCAGTGATGGCTGAAGCCGAGGCAGCACAGGCCGAACTCCGGAAGGGCGTCAGACCCAAGGAACCAGCCCCTTGGCAGACCCCGCCAGCCAGATCAGCTTCACAGTTAGAGCTGGAGCCGGTGATGGTGGTCCCTGCACCTCCAGGGCCATCGGGACAACCTGGCCCAGTGGCTGCCTATCAGTGGAGACCATCAAGATCCTTGGAGGCTGGCAAGTTCAAGGAATGAAGGATCCAACCATCGTCACGTAGCCAGTCCCTTGCCGGGCTACCAGAGAAGTTCAAGCTACTGAGTGTGGGACACACAGTCCAACCTCCCTGTACTCCAGCACAGTTGGTCTCTACCCCAGCCTACATTCTATTTTTCGGGGTCAGGAAGCATGGCAGCCCAGAGCGGAGCTTCTGCTTCATTCCATTTGGCGCTGCCCGGCCCAAGGCACAGCGTCCCACCACAGGACCCCTCCCTCAGAGCAACAGCCCCACCGGCTGCCATGGCAGGATGACCCCTTGGGCCACTCAAGCCCTGGGACCAGGGGAAGAATGGGAGTTTTACCAAGGCCTGCCCATCAAGCCCCACCAGCTCCTCCTGGACTGCCGCCCACAAACCAGGTTCCACCCGGGTGGGTCTTTTATCCAGGCCAAGGATGGATCCAGTATCAGTGGATGCCAGCTCCAGTTCCGACACTGATCCCTCTGGCCTCAGCTGCCCCACCAGCCACTGCCCCACCACGGTTCCTTTGATGGCATCCCAGGAAAACTAGCCTATTTCCTAAACCGAATCTGGGCTCATATTGATCAATATGGGGCACAGTACCAGTCAGACCAGGACATGATCTCAGTTATCACAGATAATATGAGGGAAAAGGAAGCAGCGCGGCCAGCCACCTAAGGAGTTTAGAAGAGTAGCCGGAAAATTACAAGGCTGGCCTGAGCGACTCTTCATCCATTATTTTAAGGAGGCCCTGGATCAGGACCTTAAGCAAGCTTGTGCCTACAGGGGGATGCCCAACTGAATTCAGGATTGGTACTGGATGGCTGTGACTATGGACTTAGAAATTCACCCCCGCTGGAGTACAACGCAAGAGAAACCCCTTAAGTGGTCGTTGGGTCATCAACCAGCCAGAAAGCTGTCAGCAAAGATGAAACCTGCAGCAAGCCCCGGAGTCAAATGCTTCAGATGTGGCCAGCAAGGCCACCAGGCATCAGAATGCCTCGCACCGGCTCCTGTTCCTCAGCCAGCAGCTAAGTCAAAGAAACTGCCTGACAAGGGGAGATTCGCTCGGCAGGCCGTGGAGGTTCACCCCTTCCAGTCTGAGGAGGGGGAAACTCCAGGCCCAGAAGTGGTCAACTCCAGTGGGAGTGGTGATGAGTACCCAATGGTAAGTGGAGCCATCCGGACTGGAGCTCATGGGGGACTGGAAGCCGTAATAGACACCAGCTGCACCCAGTGCTTAATCAGCTTCCAGACCATACAAAAGTTAGAGATAAAAACAATGACTCTGAAATGCCCCATCTGCTTAGTAGATGGTTCACTTATTGAGGGAGAGCCAGCGACTTTAGTCACTGAACTCGTAAGGCTGGAGATGCATTGGGAGCTAATACGATTTGTAGTTGCCCCAAAAATGATCGGAGCTCTCATTCTCGGCTTGGCTTTGCTAGACAAATGGGTTCCCACAATTACCTGGGAGGACGGCTGCTGTAAGCTAAGGATAGGCATAGGTCGCTTGCCTCCCCACATACAATCTGAGGGCCAGCCGCCTTTAGGACCCAGGGATTGCAGTCAAAAGGAGGGAGTGGCCTCTACAGCAGAGTAACTGCCAGGTTGCCTGCAGACACCCAAGGAATACCAAGACTTAGCAGAAGCCTTTAGTGAAGATGAGTGCAATGTACTTCCCCCTCACCGACCCACGGACTGTGCAATAAAATTCATCCCAGGAGCAAAACTACCCAAACCAAAAATGTACTCAATGACCCCTAAAGAGATGGACACATTGAGGAAATACATTGATACCAACTTAGTGAGGGGGTTCATTCAGCCAGCAAAATCCTGGGTCGCAGCCTTTCTGTAGAAGAATAAGATCTTACATTTTTTTCCATTTAAAAGACTCCTTACTGAGTATGCATGTGGCAAAAAATCTATTACTACAGTAATCCAATCACTGCTGTCTCAGAGACAAGAAGCCTTTATGAATTCCTCATGCTTGTTTCTATTATTTATTTCAAAAAATGACATTTTACTCTATAATCCAAGTTCATTGAATTGTATCCAGTGATTGAATTCCAGGTAGTAAAATGGCATTCATTGCCAAAATACAATTGTACAATTCCATACCTGTACTTTAATCTGTTCTTGTGGGTTGCAGACCACCCAGAGTAAAGTGTGAATGTGTATGTTCAGATTTGTAAGATTCTGTTATTATAGATGTTCTAATAAAAGTAGCTTTGGGTCTGCATTGGGTCTGCTTTTTACTTTGGTTTATCTTATAGGGCCGACATCACTCTTGCAAATCCAAACGTGCTTCCTTTCCTTCCTCTTTTATCTTCATATGAATTGCGTGGTGAGAAACTGACTGAGAAGTTTTTGCAAATCACCTTTTTGTCTTGGGATCAAATTTTGTCTATCTGATCATTGCCCTGGTACTGGATCTTCCCTCTGTCCATCAAGCCATCTTTTTTATTCACTACAGAATGGAATGGAAAAGAACAAAAATAGGTCTTTTGAGGAAAAGTCTGTGTATATAATGTTGATTGCAATAATTATTAATATATTCTAATTTAATATTTTAATAGGTGTCACAGAGGTACCTGATGGTCCATTTCCAATGGAGCTGGAGCGGTGCAGGTCCCCCACAGCTTCAGGTAATTATTATTTGGGGGCTAGTTGCCTTTAGATCTAGCATCTCAGAATCTCAATTTTATCTTGCTGCCTTAGAAACATGAAATCAAGTCAGAACATGCTGAGTTACAAATAGTTCCTTACAAGCAGTTTTCATTTTGGACTCATGTAGAAAACATGCAGATTTGTTTACCATCATGTATCTCAAAGTATTTTAAACCCATTCACTCCTCCTCTACCAACAGAACTAAACTATCAGCTCATGTACAATGTATTGGGAGTTTGATTATATTAGTTCCTGAGCTGATGTGAAAGAGCACACATGAAGACTGAATTAATAGGGCAAATCATTCATAAGGGAAAGGCATGTGAAGCCACTCACCCACATACCATCAGATAAGGGCAAAAGAGATGTAAAGCACAGGGCATAGGAAAGGTAGGAAGTCAACTTCTGACCTCTATTTTCTGAAAGTTTTCTTAGACACCCAAGATGTGTAAGCAGGGCAATCTATTCTTTGTGCCCAGACATTTGTATTAGCTTTGTATTAAAATTAATCTTACTTTTATCTTCCTGGAGCCATTTATAAAGCAAGATAGAAAGGCATAGTTAGTGGGAATTGCAAGAATAGACAAAATTAAGTATTTCTTTGCCTGAATGTTATTCCCATAATTCTGCTTTAAAGAGTAATTTCTCTCTCTTTTTTAAATAAACAGTTGATGTGAGGGGTCATGCTGGACAGGGACTGTGAAATGAGGACAGAGTTTTAATTCTTTCTGCCTTCCACAGGGCTGACTGTAATCAGGCATTATTATGCCCATGTTTGCAATAAGAGGAAATTTCCAGTTGGGCCAATCTTCAAAGGTTTCTTTAGGGGCATTATGAAAATAAATACTGTATTTTTTGGTGTATAAGATGCACTTCTCCCCCCCAAAAAAGTGGGTGGAAATGTGTGTGCATCTTATATATTGAATGTTGCCAAAGCCCTGCCCACCCACCAGCCCCCACCCTTCAGCCTCTGCCTGCCAGCAATTTGCCTCCTTGCAGGAAACAGAAAACAGCCTGGTCAGCTTCAGCACAGCCTAATTAGCACAAGCAGCTGATTGTCGGTTGGATCGGCCTCCTGATGATAAGCTGTTTCAGGCTGCAAGGATCACCATTGCCTATTACCGCCTCCGCACGCCCCATTTTCAGCCTCCACACTCCCCGTTTTCGGCCTCTGTGTGCCCCATTTTTGGCCCGTTCCGGGCGGTGGGTATCAGAATGGGCGGAAAATGGGGTGTGCGGAGGCCAAAAATGGGATATGGAGGCCGAAAATTGGGCACACGGAGGCAGCAATAGGTGATGGTGATCCCTGCAGCTGAAACAGCTGATGGTCCGGGGGCCAATCCAACTGACAATCAGCTGCTTGTGCTAATCAGGCTGTGATGAAGCTGACCAGGCTGTTTGCTGTTTGCTGCAAGGAAGCAAATTGCTGGGAGGCAAAGGCAAAGGCAAAAGATATTTCCCCCCCAAGTTTTCCTCCCCAGAAACTAGGTGCGTCTTATGCTTCAGAGCATCTTATACTCCAAAAAATACAGTAGTTAAAACCAATATGATTTGATATTTTGGGTAAGAATTATTGGAAATTAGAAATGAAGGCATTGTGCCTTTAAAATTTAGTATATATTTTGTAGTTTCAGTGGATAAATGTAAACAGATGTCTATTTGCGTAATAAAAAAAAATTCTCACTCTGCATTGCAACCCTGTGGTTTTCTAGTCTGGTCTTACATTTTGAGGTCACGCTAGGGGAATTAGAAAATTATTCCCTTCTACTTGTATTGACTGTTAATAGAAGAAGCTCTAGCAGCAAAACATTGCACTGGGTTATAATACAATGGTATCTTGGTACTTAATTGTTAATTGGTTCCAGGAGGCACGATGAGTATCAAAAATGATGAGTACCAAATAATACTTTCCCATAAGGAATAATGTAGTGAGTCACAAGGCAATTGATATTGACGAGTTCTAGCTTGTGCATAGAGTACCAAACAAACAATGAGTACCAGGACAAACTTTTCACATCAAAATGCATTGAGTACCAAATTCGATGGGTTTCAAAGCAGTTGAGTACTAAGTTATCAGCTATATCAGTTAACAGAAATATATCAATTATATATTTCTTTAATGTTTTTCTTGTTTATATTGATTTTCTTTGTTTGTCTGGAGTTTGTATCTGAATGGCTAAAATACAGTAGATAATTGTGAACTCTTTTCAAGTACATATGAGAGGTGTTGGACTGTTAAACTTTAGAACCAAAATAATGATAATAGGATGCTCAAACAAAAGTTCTGAAATTTTTATTCATTTTTCTAAGTGCCTCAGAAAATGTTCAAGTTATAATCCATTGGAAATATAATTCAGGAGTTGGAATATTAATTGCATGCTTTGGCCTTATCCTATTGTGGTTTGGGCTGCCATCAATAGGGCTGTTAAAATGATTCTGTACCAATTGTAACTTCTGAATATTTTTCAAGGGTAGCCCCATGTAGTGTGAGTTGCAGTAATCTAACCAAGTGATGAGCAGTGCATGAGTGATGGTATGCAGGGTCTATATAATTTACAATATCTTTTATACAAAAAAATTGCATGGGATCTTCAATTTTGAACAAAAATTTGGTATTCATTAAAGGTATAGGCTATTACAATATTTTCCATGTAATAGTAAAGAGAAATATCAATGTAGATTTTATTACTGGTAACAGATCGAATAAAGTTGTTCTCTTTCTTAATTTAATTAAAAATTAATATTGTATAATGTGTTTTGTAAAATTATACAATAATATAATACCTACCTTTTCTAGTTTTGGTGGAATATAGAAAACAAATAACAGTAAACAGACAAATGTTCATTTTCTCAAATGACAGTATAGTACAGGGGTCGGCAACCTTAAACACTCAAAGAGCCACAAAGGTCCTAATCAGAAGCCCCCCGTTCAATTCTGGAGCTGACCGAAAGTCCAGTTCCCCCACCATAGAGTCTCCTCCTACCATGGCATCCTTTTTTCCTCTGCCAACCAGAAGTCCGGTTCCCCTACCATAGAGTCTCCTCCTAGCGCGGTGTCCTTTTTTCTTCTGCCAACCGGAAGTCCGGTTCCCCCACCATAGAGTCTCCTCCTAGCGCGGCGTCCTTTACCTGTCCTAACCAAAAGCCCTATCAATTGTGGAGCCAACCGGTGACAGGGAGCTGTAGCAGAGGGATGAAAGAGCCACTTGTGGCTCTGGAGCCGTGGGTTACCGACCCCTGGTATAGTATTTTAAAAAATGTGTATGAAGCATAAGCTGAGAAGAAATTGTTAAATAATAGTAGCAATAAAGGCAATCTCTTTTTGATCTTAATGAAAATTCTAATGTAATCTCATGACAGATTCTGTAAATGGACACTGTACAAATCCAACTTCCCTAACTTGCAGTTCTGGAAAACGGCTGTCCAGTTCAGATGTATCCAAAATGAATCGTCGCATTCCTGGGAAGCCTCCATTTAGGAAAGCACAATCTGCTGCTTGCATGGAGATCTCTTTGCCCGTCACAGTGGAAGGTGAGTTTCCATTTACTGTAGATATTTCTGTTTTCACCTTTCAAAAAAAATTAATTACAATCTATACATGAATTAACCATATCTTTTGGAGTTCTAAAGCAATAATCATGTACGGAATTAAAAATTAAAAGTTTGTGAGAAGTCCTGCTTAATGAGTGAGCTACAGCTGCTCTAACAAACAGAATCACAGATTGCCTTGGGAGAGGAAGAGACAGTCACAGAAAATACATTTCTTTTAACTGGATAATAGCAAGACCATAACTTGTCTTGGTAAATGGCAACTTCATATGTTAATCTGTCTTATTTTCCTTCAACAGAAAACAGAGAGAACTCATTCAGCCTTTCTCAAAGTTCTAGTATCTGCAGTATTGACAAAGAATCTAAGGAAGCAATCACAGCTTTAAATTTCATGGAATCATTTTCACGGAAAAATGACACATCTTTGTCTCCTTGCCTCTGGGTTGGAACAGGTCTGGGCATAGTCTTGACTCTTTCCCTTCACCTTTCCACTGTCGATGAATTAAGGCAAACAGAGCCAGTAACAATTTCACTCAGTGGTAAGAATTTCAGATTGTTATAGTTGCTGAAATATGCCAATTAACACAAAGTCCAATTAGACTACGTCTTTCTGTGGTCTTGCCTTCGGGCTGTTAATTGAAATAGAAAAGAAGAAAGGAAGATCACTAGGATACCTCTGCTAACTTCTGGGCTTGCCCATATGTATACTACAGAGTTTGTATATGTCTATGCATGTCTACATGTGTATGTGTAAGGGGAGAGTAAGGTCATTTGAATACTTACAAAAAATTGAAAATAACACAAGTTTATTTTATGAATGAAGAGAAATATACATGTCCCAAGATAATGTTGCAGGATCCAATCTAGGTTGGTCACCAGAACCAGAGGTGGTGTTTTTTCCCACCAAGTTTTAATAGATTTTTATTTTTATTTATTTTTTATTGAAAGAGTTTTATACAGAAAATTTTTCACTTTTAACCCCATCCCTCATCCCATCCTCCCCTACAAACCCCCCCCTCAACC
>JANHFL010004339.1:317168-327947 GCA_032468155.1 Oxyrhabdium leporinum
TGTTGTGAACCGCCCCGAGTCTTCGGAATGGGGCGGTATATAAATTAGATCAATAAATAAATAAATAAATAAATATATCTATATCTATATCAATCCATCTATCCTTTCTATCCATCATCTCTCATTCGTTTTAATAGTTCACTTCTTATTCGTTTTTTGGCTTGCTTCACATACTCCTCTCTTGGATCTTTGTCTCTATCAATATCTGTGTCTTCACCATTAGACTGAATATTTTTCCCATCTCTATCCTCATAAGCTGCCAGGTCTCCAGAGTATCCACCCAAACCCCAATCACTCTTTCAAAAATATCTTCCAAGTTATCCAATTCCATTTTTAAATCTCTTAAATTAAAGTACTTTTTCCCTTGGTTTATTTCATCAGTCATTATTGTCTTTATCGTCTTCTCCTTCTCTTCTTGCTTTGTTTGCTGGTTTGTCCATTCTATCCTTTCTTCCATTCTTTCTGCTATCTCTTCTCTTTCCTGGACTTTTTGATCTTCATTCATTATCAGTTGTAGCATATTTTCTATTTTCCCATATATGCCTTCCATTAGGTTCTTTATCTCTCTGTGATTCTTTTCCATAGTACCCCTAAAAATGCTTTGAAATATCAATGCCATTTCTCTTGAAATCTCATTCATTTCCCCCTGATGGACCATCTTGTCTTAATTTAATAAGTTCTGCTCTTACTCAAGTCCAAAAACAATATATTCCAGTCCAATATTACTCCTTAGAAAGTTCAATAATCATAGTTCTTTACATCGCAGGATCAATTCCATTTAAGTAGTCTGGACAGCTTCCGCAAATCAAAAGTCACTTTGCTTTACTTAAGAGTCTTCCTTTTTCTCACAATAGAGTCTCCAGTAATGATAAAGTAAATAGTTATAGAACAGTAAATGTCACCACAGTCCTCCAGATGAATGTTGTTTATTTCTCTCATCAAATTTTTTTCTAAACTTGTAGGGGACTGGTATATTCCATTCACCAGTAGATGGCGCCATCAGCTTAGGTTTCAGTGTTGTTTCAAGTCTTATAGATTTGATTAATCCAAATTTAGTTCAATTTATGGAAGCAAAGTCAGCTATTCAAGTAGGTTCAAATAGGTAGTTTCAGCATTTTATAATGCCTTTCCAAAAGAACGCCTGCCCAATTTAGAAGTCCAATTTTCTATGTTTTAAAAGGTCTTTAGTTTTTCTCCCTAGTTCCTTCCTTTTGGGTCTAGGATTTTGCTCTCTATGGTTGTTCACCGCTTTGAAAAATAGTTCTAAGAGTCTCTTTTCCTGCATTTTCCTCTTTCTTTTTTTCTTTAAAGTTAGGGTCTAAATAAAAAAGAATCTTCTCACCCAGCTCCAATCACTATTCAACTACACCGCTCCTGCACAGTTCTTTGTTGCCTCAGCTGTCCCAGCTTGTGGCAGCCATGATGGCTGCCTCTTCGCCTCATCATGGAAGAGGGAAGAAGCCCTGAGTCCAGCAGGAGAGTTGCTGCTTTCCGTGACCTGCAGGGCGCCCCTCTTTTCTTCACCACCCCTACAGGGTGGTTTTAGCTTCTTTTGGAGCCTTCCAACAGGAAGAATTTGGTGTGGGAGCACAGAGACCTGCTCCTCACATCCGATAGTGCCATGACATCAGCTGGAAGTCCGGGGACCAGAGGTGTTGTATTCTAAGCTTTCGGACTCGTGCTAGATCCCATCCTCAGGGAGCTTCTCTCTAGCAGGGTGTGTGCTGTTCTGTGTGTGGTATTTATAGTGCCTGTTGTATGTGGCTTTTTAGATGTTGATTGGGGTGTGTTGATGGCTGGCTTTTAAGTTGTTAGCTGTCATTTGCTTGTGCTGCCCAGACCTTGCCTTCAATCACTTCCCTGGCTGTTTTTGTGCCTGCTCATCCAACAATCTTAATAGCTGCAAAATCAAATTCATTGGTAGCCTCACACTGCAATGAACAAGGACACACATTAATTTTGCAGCTACTAAGATTGTTGAATGAGCAAGCACAAAAACAGCCAGGGAAGTGATTGAAGCCTGGGAAACAGGCCCCTCATCAGTCAACACGAGTGTTGATTTACCACCAGCCTATCAAGTAGTTAGAAGGCGAAGGCTGGGCAGCACAAGCAAATGACAGCTAACAACTTAAAAGCCAGCTATCAACATCCCAATCAACATCTGAAAAGCCACATACAACAGGCACTATAAATACCACACACAGAACAGCACACACCCTGCTAGAGAGAAGTTCCCTGAGGATGGGCTCCAGCATGAGTCTGAAAGCTCAGAATACAAAACCTCTGGTCCTGATGACCGACCCAGATTGCATCAACAAGTCTATGTCTACTGTAACCTAGATTTGCTCTGGAAAGGATAGTTAAAATGGGAGCAGATTGAGTGGGAAGTGAACCAGTGATCCATCCTCAGCAGTCTGAACGCATATCTTTTTTTCCCAGGAAGAAGCAGAAAAGGCCAAGAATTCCAATATGTTAGCTGACAAATTTTTATTTGAGCCTAGTGACAGTCATTATTTTGATATTGGATATTTTTTTTAAATATCCATGAGATATTTTAATTAGAACTATCCATGCCAGCATTCGGGTACCATAACAAAAGAAACTTTGATATCATTACAAATTCATCTTTTTAAACTTGAGTTTTGATTGAAGTTAACTCTTTTCTAATTAAAAAAGAATTTTGTACAACTCTTAAAAAAGTTTATTTAATGCAGCGCATTGCTATATTGAAAGTAACATATAACTAACATAACATTTTATATAATGATTAAAACACAGCAGAACTCTGGCTAGAAATGTCAGGAAGCTGCTAGAAATAAAACTGTACTTATTCCAGAGAACATAACATTATTTCAACATTTTTCATCCGTAAGGATTATGAGGTAATATACTAAGAAATTGGGGAGTGGGATGGGAATTCCTTGATCTGATTGAGTAAAGTATATCTAAAATTAGAGGTGTAACCCTGTCTTAAAATCATATAATCATATAATGATATATGCTGAAATGGTATGATTTGGAAAAAGTGTGTGTGTGTGTCTCTCTCTCTCTCTATGTGAGAGAGAGAGAAAGAGGAAAGGAAAGAGAGAGAGAGAGTATAAGTGGTTTAGAGATTAATTAACCCAATGAATTCTGTTTTATAGGTACAGTTCTATCACTAAAGGGAGCAGTGTTAACCTTTGCTTGCCTGGACTGCATGGGAACATTAATACATCCTCCCTATGAAGCATGGAGAGATCCAAATGCCACTGAGGATAGCGAAAGAACCAATAAAAAGAAACTTGTCCTTCATTCTTCATGCTCCCAGAACACAGGAGACCACCAGTTTGCCATTATCTGCTCAGAGAAACAAGCCAAAGTATTTTCATTGCCTTCCCAGATATGCCTCTATGTTCACAACATCACAGACACATTATTTTTGCGAGCTGATGCAGTGACCCTCTGTAACAGTGTTTGCTTGGCATGCTTTTGTGCCAATGGGCATATCATGATACTGAGGTACTTGATAACATTTCATGAATGTAAGCCATGACCCTTTCTTGCCACACACAATCCTTGAGGTGAAGAGGAAAGTGGCACTCTTCGCTAATTGCTGAACAATGAAGTCCGTGAGGTGATGGTAAAGATGGATCCCTCTGAAGGAGGACTCCAAGGAGATTCTGGTCAAGATAATGTTTTAAGAAAACACATATACAATATATGCACATCAGGAACTCCAAATTCCATGCAATTTATTTACTCAAATTCACAAATCACCTTAAAACATAGCTACAACCATCCAAGTGATTTCTAGGCCTTTTGGGAGAAATTTCCTGATCCTGATAATTTCAACTTCTGATTGCTTACTTGTTAACCTTGGAAATTATCTTCACAGCTCAGATTATTGTATCTAGTAGTCTTCTCCCAAAGAATAGAATATACCCCTAAGGAAAGCTTCATCATTCATCTAATCTCTTAACTTCCCTCCAATACCCAGACAAACATATGATCCAAAATATCATCTCCAGCTATCTATCTTAAGCAGGGCATAAACACCACATGAATCTCTCCGGTTCAAGAAGATGGACTATCTATGTCCTTATAGCTACAGAAGTATTTTATAGTATTTAGATCATTCTCTGTAGTTGGCAGAGCCTGGCTGAGTCTGAAGTTTCCTTACTCTTTTTAGCAGCTCACAGAAGTGACTTTATATGCAAGTTTAATTTACAAGTGCTAGATAATTTAACTTCTTTTGTACAGCATTGGGGTACAATATAATCCAGGAATTTGAACAGAGAATGAATCCCTACCTGCAATTGTCATAGCAATTGATTGGTACATGGATTTTCTAATCTAATATTGAGGTTTATAACTTAGTGTTGATAACTGTTTTGCATTTAATATGACTTATTCCCAAATAATTATTCATAGATCTGCAACCAGTCATTCTGATTATATTTAAATGTATAATTTTGCTTTCTTTACTTGAATCACAGCTGTGACAATATGGTAGTCAATATGTAATGCATAGAATATTGTGTTAAAACTTGTTTCTACAGAATCTACCTATTTATTTTCAGTTTACCCAGCCTCCGCTCGCTGCTAGATGTGAATTACTTGCCTGAAATAGATACAAGGATTGCCCGGACCTTTTGTTTTACCAATGAAGGACAAGCTTTGTATCTTGGTTCTCCAACAGAAGTCCAGCGACTGAACTATAGCCAGGAAATGTTTGACAATCTGCAGGTAGATGTTGAAATATAATGACAAACGTAGCTTCTGTGCTGTAAAAGTACAGTGCCAAAAAAACAAATTTGTTTCCTTGAATCCAAAGTGTCTGAGTTGGAGATGATTTGAGAGTCTGAGAATCCAGACTCTCAAATGCAGACAATACTTGTGACATGATAGTTTCAGCTCGCTCAAAACGACAGCTCACTGGCTGCCAGGAAAAGTGAGAGTCTTAGGGAAAGCCTTTTGAGAATAGTGTTCTTTATAGGCAGGATATAATCCCTGGATGATTAACTCAAATCCTCTTGTACCAAGGATTCTTCAGGGGAGAGAGCGCTTTGGATTATGAGTGAATTGATCATTAGGAACAGTCAGATGGGTTTGTGACAGGCATGGAGATTACATGATGACCTGTCTCCCTAGAGCAAGGACTGGATATCACAGACTTAAACAATGGATAGTCCCTGGGATGAAGCAACTTTGGTATCAATGGCATTGTAAAATGTAGTTCAGCCAGACCTGGAAGTCAAATTTAGTTTGTTAATTTGCAGATTGAAATCCAGGATTCCCAAGTAATGTTCTCCCAAACGCTTCCTGTTCTGTCAGCTGGACAGATGAAGCTCAGGAGTCCCACTCCATGAATGAAATAGTGCCAGGAGGTAGGACTAAGTCACATTAAGCATTGAGGAGCCTATGGGGTTCATGGTGCTCTTGGAGCTTGGTTGTTTTCTTGCGGACATTTCACTGGATAACGTCATCAATGCTAGAAGGGAGCGGGGTTTGCTCTGTTTACATACGAGTGGCTTATCCATGTCAGTGCTGTTGGGAGTGCTCTTGGTATTTCCTTGTTTGGGCTATTGTTTACTGCTTGATTGTTGGTCGAGTATTAATCTTGGTGTTAATCTCTGTTTATCTGGTTGTTGATTGCTGGTGAATAAGTGTTTTGGTCTTTTTATTTCCTTTTTAGTTTTTGATTGTCTGTTTTGAATAGTATATAGATTTGTTTATCTCTGGCTGGTTTGTCTAAATGCCAGGCTTCAAGGAATTCTCTAGAATTCTTGCTCTAGAATGCTCATGAGTACCCAGTTGAAACTATGATGAAGTCTGTGCATGTATTGTGTAATTAAGGAGTCTTCTGACCACTAGTTGGTGTTCATGGATACACTCTGCCCTACATAGTGGCTGTTACAATACTTACACTCTACGTTGTAGATGATTCCTGTTTTTATTTCTGGGGCTACTGGGTCTTTTAGTTTACTTAGAATGTTTTGGAGGGCTTTAGGTGTGCTAGATGATGCCAAGTAGTTGTAATAGTTTATTAGAGGTTTCTGAGCTGTTTTTGATATATGGCGATGTTATCCCTTTCACAAATTGTGCTGATTGTCCTGTAGTGTATTGAGTGGTCAGTCACTTTTTGATAAAATTTTGTAGGTGTTCATTTTATTGGAATATGTATAGATCAAGTGTGATCAACATTTTGGCTTTCCTGGGCCATAATGAATGAAGAGGAATTATCTTGGGCTGTATATAAAATATATCATATTGTTAATGTATATAAATGACAAACTTCCTTGTTTTTTTCATATTTTTATTACAATCTTGTGGGGCCTCATTACATGTGGTATGTTGGTTGGACATGCCTGATATAGATGCTCCGTTTCCTTTTCTTGATGTTCAGGATTGCTGCAGTGCTTTTTTGCTCATTTAGTGTTCTTACATAGCATTCTTGTGAGAGGCTAGGTTATTACTTTTGTAGTGAAAAAAAGCTTATAACACCACCACCTTAAAAAAAACCCAAAAAACAGTGTGTACCAATGTTCCTATAGCCATGCTAGAAAGATGCATGGGGTGAGGACAAGAGTCATTGTGGTTGGCAATATCCAGTGGTGTGCTGGAGATGGCTCACACCAGCTTATGAAGGCCAGTTGTTAAATTCTCTGGAATTTTGTGAGCCAGTTGACAGCAAAGGTATCAGACTGGCCACAACCTAAAGGTGAGCCTTAACACCTGGCATGACAATTAGCTGTTCTATAGTTAATGGTCGCAATGGACTTGGCAGAGCCATTTTTTGGAACATTTTAGCAGTACATCACTGGTAATCTTACCATAAACGTATAGGTGGATGTACTGTTGCATACATTCTAGATGTAGCCCTGAATGTTAATCATGATCTGTAATGAGATGTAAAGCTTTGTTTCCATACATGCCAGCAGGGTTCAACATAGTCACATTGGTTATTAAAGGTGAAACAAAAAAATGAGACGGTCATGAAAAAAATTGAAAAGTCAGGGAAAGAGTTTGCCTTATATTGCCTGAAAGTTCAGCTATGTGTATTGTATCCCACAGCATAAGAAAACGTCTACTAACTCTACAAAGGGACTTTTCTGACCAAGACAGACTTTTGTGTGATCCATCAGTTCTCATTGTTGGGAAGATTATTGATTATTCAGAGATGAATTTTTCATCTGGCTTCTGGCAACCAGCAGATAAATTTAATATTTTAAATTCATCCGTTGGTATATCCTACATACAGCTTAATAAACATTCAGGAGCTTCTCTTGTGAAGTTTGGTTGAAAAGACTTGAAATGGATTGTTTTTTGTGCTGTTATTTGAACAGGACATGCTTGGTGATTTGTTCATTCCCATGGACACGCCAGAGGCCCAATACAGAGGTTTTCTGAAGGGTCTGTTTGGTGGAACTGGTGGAACACTTGACCGAGAAGAACTGTGTAAGTGTTTTTCCCATACAATGAATCACAAAAAAAAAATAGGAATCAAAGTAAAATATAGAAAATGGAAATAAATTGAATAAAATTGTGATAGTATGACACTGGCCTTTCTGAAATGGTTGTTCAAAACTAATATTTCAACAATGTTGCAAATGTTGTTCAAATGGATAATTTAAATTATACCATTTAACTCCAAAATTTGAATGTTCTAGAAAGTTGCTATGTACCTGTGTGCTAAAGGCTATGATGGAGGTACTGAATAAAGCCTATTATGTATCCAAAGATAAAAAATACATTGTATGAATATCTCACCCAATGATTCCTACAAAAAAGGGGGAAAAAAGACCGACCCAGATATATGCAACTAGTATCTTATTGTACTAATGTAAGGTTAATCTGAGGAGTCAAAAACATCAGTTACTTGCATGAACTTAGTAAAGTCTCATTGTCTGACATCAATAATGCCTACAACTTTCTATTGCATTCAGTATATTCCATTCATCTTAAGACTGACTTCAGACCTCATGGCTGAAACATCTGGCCTAATTTTTGGACTTTCTTGCTTCTCCATTCCCTGCTTTTTGTTACATGTTGCCTGATGAAGAGTTCTTGAGAACTTGAAAGTTTGCACACTCTTCTGTGCCATTTTGGGACAAAATAAAGGTATTACTAGACTCTGGGATTTATTTCATGGACAATATGGGTATGTTTGCTTTTTATTCTATTGAGATTGTGGGGGGGATCGTTGTATGTTGTAACCTTAACTTACTGCAATATAGTATTAATTGCATATACTTGGGTTTCTTGATTACAAAATGATCTGATAGGTGCACAACACAAATGTTTTCTCCATCTATTGTCCCTATTTTCATCATGAGTAGTTTCCCCTAAAATTGAAATTGGGACATGGAAAGATTACTGTATGTTGGTTGTCTTCTACCATCTGAGAAGAGCCAGTGATTCAAGGAGTATACATGCTAAAACTCTCAAGTGATCTGAATATCTAGAGGGCTCTATATTGGGGATGATTGTTCTGCAGAATAAAATTCTACTGAAGAGTTATCTCATTCAGAATAATATATTTTCTGAGAATGGAAATGTTTTCCCATGGTAGCCAGGACTTTAGTGATGACACGAAGCAGTCCTTTTCCAGATATTCCCAACGTACCTCAATAAATAGTACTTATTTTGTGCAGTTTATTATTTATACTGCAGCCCAAAATTGGTGGGGTTCTTAAAAAGTTATTGAAAAAACATTGCAAACTATTCCAGTGAGGAAATAAAAAATAAAGACATCAAAAGAAGTCAAAGCACAAAACTAAAAGAAATTATTTGGCAAAAAGTGGGTGTTGGAATATTGCACAAGAGCAATATTTCAATATTTCACCAATCCCCTGGGCTCTGGAGGTCTGGTAACACAACCAAATTTTAAGGGACCTCCAGGAAGGTTAAAAAAAAGAAATGATGCCAGCTTCACTTTGAGAAAAGGATATTAGATGAAGTAGGGACCACAGCAGGGAAGGTTTGCTGCCTAGGGCCCACCAAATAAAGTTCCCTAGCTGAAAGGACCCGCAGCATGCTGGATCTGGTGGGATTGGTAGATGTAATTGGGAGGTGTGGTCCCTCAAATATCAAATATCTCAAAGTTAATAGTGAAATGGGCGAAGATAACAGAATTACATTTAACAGTGACAATTCACATAGAAGACAGAAATACAAACAAATATGGAGTTGGAAAAGCAATCTTGGAACAGTAGATAAATACAGACTGAGTATGACTCAGCAGTGTGTGGTATAGCTACCAAAAAGAAAACACAATTTTAGTCTGTATTTAAGAGAAGTACATTTTTTAAGTCATTGGGAGCCATGATGATGTGTTATTCTACTTGGTTACTCCTTACCTCAAGTACATTGGCCAGTTACGGACATCATGCTTTCAGAAATAGTCACATAAACAAACAGATTCAAATATGAACAACAGAAATGAACAAGGGACTAAACACCCCCTCCTATCAAGGATTGAAAGCACTGAAAATTTTTAATCTTCAGAACTGGCAAAATATACAACTTTGAATTATTTGAAGACATGCCAAATGGAAGTATAAATTTGATACCTACATCCTGGGAAGATAGGGTTTAAATTCATGTTAGGGGAAAAAACATCCTAATCTCAAGTGGAACTAATTATCAAAGGAACTGATGAACTCCATTTGAAGGGATACAATTCAAATGGAATTTAGACAGCCATCTGTTGGGAATGTTTTATTTTGGATTCATGATGGCCTAAAGTACTTCTCCCAACTCTACGATCAATAATGCTTTGATTCTGTGATCTGAATGAGAATTATTTCTATAATCTACTTCATCTGTTGGCGTAGATATAGGCAGAAAGTTTCAGGAAATGCAATAAAATACTTTTAATTCTGTTCCATTTCCAGTTGGCGAAGCAACATCAGGAAAAGCATCTCGTACTCTTGCTCAGCATATTCCTGGATCAATTGAGGGTATGAAAGGAGCTGCAGGAGGTGCTATTGGAGATCTGGCTCGTGCACGCCTTGCTCTTGATGAAAGGGGACAAAAACTTGGAGAACTAGATGAAAAGACAGCAAGAATGATGTCAAGTGCAGAGGCATTTTCCAAACATGCACATGAGGTGGGTGTTGATTCCAGAGTAGCACTTCTTGCCTTTACTGTGCATTGAGATGAGGGTTACCTTTGAACTGATTTATTCACTCAAGATGTGTTTGAGACCTTCTTACCTATCCTGGGCCATATTTAGTGCATTTATTCTTTTCCTTATTCCAGCAGCAGTGATTGTGGTGAACAAAGGTAGTTAAGAAAGAGAAATTGTAATAAATGAATGGCTGACAAGCTGGGATAGAAACTGTTTTAACTGCACTGATTATACTTTTCAAACTACCATATTTTTCTGTGTATAAGGCGCACTTTCTTCCCCACCCACCCCAAAAAAAACCCTGGGTGGAAATGTCTGTGTCTTATAGAGCGAATGTTGCCGAAGTCCCGCCCACCCACCACCGTTCGGCCTCTGCCTCCCAGCAATTTGCCTCCTTACAGCAAACAGCCTGGTCAGCTTCAGCACAGCCTGATTTAGCACAAGCAGTTGATTGGCGGTTGGATCGGCCTCCCGGAATACCGCCTATCAGCTGTTCCAGGCTGCAAGAATCTCCACTGCCTATTTATTGCTGCTTCCATGCACCCCATTTTCGGCCTCCGCATGTCCCACTTTTGGCCCCCGCGCACCCCATGCTCATGCTAAATCAGGCTGTGCTGAAGCTGACCAGGCTGTTTGCTGTTTGCTGCAAGGAGGCAAATTGCTGGGAG
>JANHFL010004339.1:347538-358179 GCA_032468155.1 Oxyrhabdium leporinum
ACCGCTAGATTGAATCAGCAGAAGTGGCCTGCAGTTCAACACTCTAACCACTGCGCCACCTAGGCACCTAGGCTTTGCTCGTCAGAAGGTCGCAAAAGGAGATCACAAGACCCTGGGACACTGCAACCGTCATAAATGTGAGTCAATTGTCAAGCATCCAAACATAAATCATGTGGCCATGGGGATGCTGCACCGGTCATAAGTGTGAAAAATGGTCGTAAGTTTTTCCAGTGCTGTTGCAATTTTGAGCAGTTACTAAATGAACTGTTGTAAATCAAGGACTACCTGTATTTGCTGGAAAATTAAATGTCCATAAGCACTTTATAGATCTCATAAAATTTAGAGTCCATTATTTCATTGATCAGATAATAGACTGTATCAAACTAAAACCATCCTGTCACCTTGAGAAACAATTGCAAATCACTACGCCATAAACAGGGACATTCATATTGATGTTACCATGTTTATCATTACGTAAAATAAATTCCACCGATCTTAGGAAAAGAAAGAAAAAGGACAAGAAAACATTTAAAGATACTAAAAGCAACTAAGTCGAAACAATATTAAGTTCTAAATCTCATCCCATTCTACCTGACTGGTAACTACATCAAATTATTGATAAACACTGACATTGCTTCCAGATACAGTCTTTACATCAAATATTTCTCCCTTAAAAATTGTTCTCTAAATGTATAATTTTGCCTTGTAGGGTGAAATTCATCTGCTTCTCTTCTTTTTCAGGGTTGGGCTAACCTTCGTCTCTGTGCATGACTGTTTCTGGACACATGCAGCCACGGTGGACTTAATGAATAAGGTAAGAATAATGCCACCCAAACACCTCTCGCTTTATCCTGCCTTGATCTGAGATGTTGCTTTTCAAACTTGGTGACTCCAAGATGGTGGACTTCAATTCCCAGAATTCCCCAGCCAGCATGCTTCCTTGCTTGCTTGTGTATTTACAGTGCTACCTTGGTACTCAACTGCTTTGGAACTCAAAAAATTTGGTACTCAAACGCATTTTAATGCGAACCTTTTGTCCCGGTACTCATTGTTTGGTACTTAACACATCAGCTAGACCAGGGGTGTCAAACTCGATTTGATTGAGGGGTACATCAGGGTTGTGTTTGACCTTGGGGGGGGCGTGGCCAGCTCGACATCATTCGAGGCTCCGTTTTCGACCATGATGGCCTCCTGCAGCCCTCTGCCAGTGAAAACAGAGCCTGGAAGAGCCCCTTGTGGCCTCCCCGAGCTCTGTTTTCACTGGCAGAGGGCTGCAGGAGGCCGTTGTAGCCGAAAACAGATCTTGGGCGGGCTGCACATGGCCTCCCCGAGCTCTGTTTTCACTGGCAGAGGGCTGCTGGAGGCCGCAGCTGAAAACGGAGTGGTCCTCCCGAGCTCCGTTGTCAATGGCAGAGGCACCATGGGCCGGTCCTTCATTGTTTCCAGAGCGGCCCCATGGGCCAGATCTAAGCACCATGTGGGCCGGATTCGGCCCTCAGGCCTTGAGTTTGACACCCCTGAGCTAGACCTTGTCAGTGTTGGCTGCCTTGTGACTCACTACATTATTCCTTATGGGGGAAAAAAATATTTGGTACTCATCATTTTTGCTACTCATTGAACCTCCTGGAATCAATTAAGGATGAGTACCGAGGTACCACTGTTTGTTTGTTTGTTTATGTATTATTATTTTTTCTTATTTCTAAACAGTCCATCTCCCTCAAAGAGGGGTTCTGAGTAGTGTACAATATAACACGATCGATAAATAAAACAATGTATAAAATTAGGATTAAGTTTGGGCTAAAAAATAAAATAAAATTATAGAATAATGACAATGAAAACTTCCAAAGGTAATCCCAAGATGGCCATTTAACTTCGTAATTGGGGGGTGGGCTCTCATGGGGCTGGCCTCATGGTTGCATGGTCTGATATGAGATATGAGCCTGTTTCATCTTTAGGTGTGAGAGCTTCGGCCTGTTCTCACAAGTCCTGGCGTTGCGGAAAGCGGCCACAGCTCCCTGAATCTGTGAAGCCTGATCTGACCGTTCCCAAGGGAATGCAGTCAGTCTGGCGAGATTCTTGTAAGACACAGTAGGTGACTAGCAATGCAGCTTCTGCTTCAGACTATTCACGAGGGATTCTGGTTGTTTGCGCCGGTCATTGAGTCCGTTTTGATTCCTGGCGTCTGGCTGGACAAGCCCCTGCAGTTTTCTTGGCAAGGTTTTCAGAAGTGCGTTTTCTCTCGCCTCCTTCTTCCTAGAGGGACTGGCCCAAAATCTCCACCAGAGTCACTGGTGTCTAGCTTGGAGCCTTAAAGCACTCTTATCAAACTGCCTGTAGGAGATGATCAGGCTGAGCCCGAGGGAGGGGTCAAATACGTCATCAGTCTCGAGTCCCTTTCCACCCGCAAAGAGTTCTAAATCCAGCCCACTGTGAATTCTTATCTGCTGCCAATTTGCTTTGACTGTTAGTCGTTCAGATTCTCCTAGAGAGCTTTAGCGTACAGTGAACCTATAAATAGGCAGTCCTCGAATTACGACCACACCTCCACCCCCTCAGAAGCTCCGTTTCGGCTGGCAATGTACCAGGCGAGCCTCTGGATGCCCGAACAGAGCTTTTGTGGGACAGACCCGCCCCTCAGAAGCTGCATTTCGGCCGGCAAAGTGCAGGATGAATGTTGCAGAGCCTCTCTGGTTATTCGTAAGAGCGAACAACAGCCGTAGCACTGCAAGATTTGTAGTTTCGGGCCTTGTTTGCAAACGTTGTCGAACTTCGAACATTCGCTAAAGGAACGCTCGTCACCCGGGGATTACCTGTATTCCAGGTGTGGTCCTACTAGGGTTTTACAAAGCGGTGGTTCTTCATAAAGGATGTTGCGATCATTCTAAATAAATGAAGGCTGCCAAGTGCCCAGATTTGGATCCCATGATCGTGGGGCTGCTGTGGTGGTTGTCAGTGCAAGAGGCGGTTGTAAGTTACCTTTTAATAATAATAATAATAATTTATTCGATTTATATACCGCCCCTATTCCGCAGACTCGGGGCGGTTCACAACAAGTATAAAACATAAATATACAAAAATATACTGCTAATATACTACTTTACAGTGCTTTACAGCACTCTCTAAGCAGGTTACAGTATCAGCATATTGCCCCCAACAATTTTACCCACCTCGGAAGGATGGAAGGCTGTGTCAACCTGATATTAATGATTTCAATATCCAGGTCTTTGTAAGTGGCAAGGGAATTCATGGCTTTCAGAGTGATGACCCAAGTTCTCCTAAGTTTGACATGTGTAGGCATCTGTCAGTTTAAGGGTACAGTACTATCATGGGAACATATCTGGGAATGTGTATGTCGAACTCTTCATTAGGTTCCTCTGATAATAGCAATTGCACTTAATACTGCTTCCCAGTGCTTTACAACCCTAAGAGGTTTACAGACTCAGCATATTGACCCCAACAACAATCTGGGTCCTTATTTTACCAATCTTGGAAGGATGGAAGGCTGAGTCAACCTTGAGCCCTGAGAATCAAACTACTGAACTGCTGGCAGCAAGCAATCAGCAGAAGTAGCCTGCAGTACTGCACTTTAACCACTGCACTACCAAGGCTTTAATGATAGCCTTTCTTCCATCTAAGAGAAGCTCTATGAACTTGTGGTTGTCCAAGTCATCTTGGAAGTGCATGCTTGAACTTGCATTGATTCTAATATGTAGCTGTAAGAAGGGAGAACTAGATGGAATGTTGACAAAGAACCTAAACTTGCAACTATTAGTATAAGAAAACTCTCTCCTCCATACAATTTCTTCCTTCTCAGGTTATCCTCTCCCTTCCCCATCTTTAGTTTATTTAGTGCCACTATAGAAATAGATGAATTATAAGAAATGAAGTTAGCATACCTTTGGGTCCTCAAAAGATCCTGCCAATGAGATTCCACAGGCCTTCAGGAGAATCTTGTAGTGTTGAATAAAATCGTACGCAACAAGTGAAAATGCTCTCTCAGACTTCTGCAAACATAGCTTAAGTTGTTGCAATCTTTCTGCTACAGACAGGTCTTGATCCAATGGAGGCTGTGCCAAACTGGGACTTACTTCTAAAGAGACAAGAAATGCATACATTAGAGACAAGAGAGAAAGAAACCATGACAGCGTGTTTGTATATAAATGTGCTGTTATAGAAAAGCAGAAATCTTCCTTGCCTCTTTCTATTGCAAACTATATTGAAAGTATTTCTTTTTCTCTTTCATTTCTACATTTACCTTTCTTTTTGTCACCTGACTCAGAACTGCCTCACAAAGACATTTTCCTCTCCTTGTTTAGGGTCCGCGCTGGGTGTTTTGGCCCAGGCAAACCATTTCCTAATTACTTTTTAAAAACTGTATAATTTGCAGGTATTCTATAAAAAAGAATTGGTCCATGTAAATTAAAAATGAACAAAAACCAACTTCTTTTCAATAAATGCTACTAACTTTAACTTAATTCATTAATATGGAGTTACTACAATACTACATGCATATACTACATTTATTGCCTCCTTGGAAGTACACAATAAATACATTCTTACCAATCTGGCTTTGAGGGTTCTGCTGCAACGAGATGTAGTAAGCATCCTTTCTACCCCAGCACACAGCTAAGCCAACTACCAGCAAGTCTTCGTAGGCATGAACAGGAAATCCATCATTCTCATAGAGAATTTTCTGAGATGTACTTCCTACAGAGCAATTATGGACACACAGATGTAGCCTACAATAATTTTAACCTTTACAACTTTCAATCAGCTATTTTGGTATTGTTTAATCTTTTCAATCTATCATTTAAGTTCTGAGCATTCTAATGTACAAAGATGAATTTCAAGAACACTGATGGCATCAAGGAATAGTGTTTTTTGCCATGTTAAATACAATGTGCACAAATATTAGGCAAGTTAGTATTTTGACCATATCTTCATTTTTATGCATATTTTCCACCTCCAAGCTGTATAAACCTGAATGTTTAGTGGATATAAGCATATCAGGAGATGTGTATTTGTGTAATGAGGGAGGGTGTGGCCTAAGGAGATCAACACCCCATATCAAGGTGTGCATAATTATTAGGCAGTGTCTTTTCCTCAGGCAAAATGGATCAAAAGAAATTTAACTGACTCTGAAAAGTCAAAAAGCCTTTCAGAGGGATACCGCACACTTAGTACATGATCACAGAACTATCAAACATTTTGTTGCAAATAGTCAACAGCGTGGCAAGAAATGTGTTGAGAAAAAGACGCACATTAACTGCCAAAGATTTGAAAAAAATCAAATGTGAAGCTACCAGGAACCCATTATCTTCCAGTGCTGTCATATTCCAGAACTGCAACCTACTTGGAGTGCCCAGAAATACAAGATGTTCAGTGCTCAGAGACATGGCCAAGGTAAGGAAGGCTGAAACCCAATCACCACTGGACAAAGTTGAAATGGCAAGACTGGGCCAAAAAATATCTGAAGACAGATTTTTCAAAAGTTTTATGGTCTGATGAAATGAGAGTGACTCTTGAGGGACCAGATGGATGGGCCCGTGGCTGGATCAGTAATGGGCACAGATCTCCACTTCAATTCAGACGCCAGCTAGATGGAGGTGGGATACCGGTACGGACTGGTATTATTAAAGATGAGCTAGTTGAACCTTTTCGGGTTGAAAATGGACTCAAAATCAACTTCCAAACCTACTGCCAGTTTTTTTAGAAGAAACTTTCTTCAAGCAGTGGTACAGGAAAAAAATCTGCATCTTTCAAGAAGACCATGATTTTTATGCAAGACAATGCTCCATCGCATGCATCAAAGTATTCCACTGCGTGGCTAGCCAGTAAAGGCCTTAAAGATGAAAGAATAATGACATGGCCCCCTTCCTCACTTGACCTAAATCCTATTGAGAACTTGTGGGCCCTTCTTAAACGGGAGATTTACAGTGAAGGAAAACAGTACACCTCTCTGAACAGTGTCTGGGAGGCTGTGGTTGATGCTGCACAAAAAGTTGATTGTCAACATTTCAAGAAACTGACAGACTCCATTAATGGAAGGCTTATGACTGTTATTGAAAAGCAGAGTGGCTATATTGGTCACTGATTTTTTTTTGAACTGTCAGAAATGTTTATTTATAAATTTTGAGTTATTATTCTCACTTTAACTGATGGAAATAAACGAGATGGGCAAATTTTTGTTTTTCATAGTTGCTTAATAATTCTGCATACTAATAGCTGCCCAACAATTGTGCACACATATTCTCTTAAGAAATCCAAAACTTCACTTTTACTTTCTTAAATATTCAGGTTTGAGGTTTATTAACATTTTGGATTGACTGAGAACACTGTTGTTGTTCAATAATAAAATTACTCGAAAATACAACTTGCTTAATAATTGCCTTTATGATTGTGCTGAGTGACCGGATTTATTTTTCCTGCTCCTTCCCATGCTAGCTGTATTTATTATACTGGATTTAAATGTATTCTAATCAACAAATCCAGAAAAACTAAAGTATATACAAAGTATGCTCAAACAGACAAACACATTTATTCGTATAAATGAATACAAATGGAAGTAAAATCAAGTAGGACAAGAAATTATGTCTGAAATTCTTTGAAATTTCAGATCTTTCAGTCTATCCCTAGTCTGGGTTACATTTCTGAGAAAGACAAAATGGGCTTAAAATGGAGGAGCCAGCAACATTTTTAGCAGTTGCCCAAATATCTCTCTTTGAAAAGCACTAGGGATTTGGCAGAGGGGGCAGATTCATTTTTTTTCTCTGTAGCCCCTGGCCTGATCAAGCCAGCACTCTTGGGTTTTTTTATTAACTTATGTTAACACTGAAAAGTCCATCTCTGAAAAATCTTTGTGAAGTAAAATAATTGTGATAAGAGCATAGTATCAAACTATACATTCATTGGGTGATCACCAGCAGATAAATTTATCGTAGTCACGAATTTAACTTCCATACAGTACTTTTTTCTAGGATATGGCGAGACAGTCTTAAAGGAAGTGAGATCAATGCAGTTTAGAAGTGCTTACAACTCTTCCTAACCAGGTGTCATGCCATACTTCAATTGCCCAATAATTTGTCAACCTTGATTTATTAAGAACTTTGCTGTTTTACATCTATAAATGTACATATTCAGACAGTGTTCTTAACTACTGTCTTTAGGGAGGCATTTAGCAAGATAAGGAAGATACTTGCCTTTCTTTTCCTTTGTTCAACTTAGCCACTCAGTATCACTCCACAGTTGAGCAAATAGCACATAAAGCTCTTCTGTACAATTTTTAGACTATCAGCTAAAGTGATGTGGCTAAAATTCTTTTCCAGTTTTCTAGGACTTTTCAAGTGTTCTGGCACTTGGCACTATAGGGCTGACCTTATGTTAACAGTATCATTCAATTTTAAGTCCTGTGTGCTCATGTATGTGTGCACAAGTATACTATGTATAAACAAAACATGCTGCATTAAGTGTAATATATACATAGAAATTACTACTTTGCTGCCTGCAGAATTATCAGTCTTGGTGATGTTTCATATGAAGTACATCTCAATTATGGAGAGCACCTGCTACCTTAGACATCATTACACTCTTGCATAGCAATAAAATTTTGAATTTATTTCCTTCCAAAATTATAATTAAATTATCTATTTAATCTGTAATTGGTTGCTTTATAAAAATAGTTTATTAATACAAATTTGGAAATATTGATCTGAAAGCGAAAACACAGCAGACTACTCACCTTGCTTGAACTTTGTGCCAATAGCTGTTCGGTGAGACAGGGGCCTTTTTGTTTTTTCACAAGCTACAGAGATAGAAATTTTTTTTTGTGTTTTCCATTCTTTAATGAACGTTTGGAAGAGGGTTTTATCATTTGCCACATCAATTATTGAGAAATTATCAGCACTGCAAGATGCTGGAGGAACTTTTTCTTGAGATAAATGGAGTGAAAAATCTTCACCTATAACTGAATTATCCTCAAGATTAAGCTCAAGCTCAACACATTCTGAATTCTCTGGTTGATGTAACACTTGTTCCTGTATGTGTAAATCAGATTTATCTTTCTGTAAGAACTGAACATATGGAACTTTACCTGCAGAGATTGCATTTTTTGCTTTAGTCACAATGGGTATTTCTATGCATTGTGAAGTAGACTCTATGACATTCAGTGGTGAAGGAGGCATTTTGTTCCCATCTATCCAAGAAACAAAACTTCCATTTTTGTTCTTTTGATCAGCCTTCCTTCTCGTTACACAATTTCTGCCAAAATCTTTGTGCAAGGATAATTCACTTTGACCAGGAAAAAGGGCAGGAGTTATTGAATCTTTAGTATTCTTAGAAAACACTAAATTCATTTTGTTTTTTGGCCCCATTTCAAATTTATCATTTGAAGGGCTTAACCCTCTGTCTAAAACTTCCTGCATTCCTGGAGTCAAATCAAATAAAACATCAGATTTGTTCATTTGGTTATCATTTTCTTCTGCACAATCTTTCTGTGGAATTTCACTTACATTCTTTTCACTACTTTTTAGACTTTTTATTGTCTTATTCGGGTTTTTAATCTTGTTGTTTTTATGAAAAGGAGGTAAAACCACACTATTTAATCTTTTTGCTTCATGTAAAGAACTAGTATCTGACATTATAAAATTACACACCATTGACAATTTTTGGTTTATAGTGTCATTTGATACAGCTTTATTCAGTCTTGTTTTCAATTTACCCATGGCATCATATTTTAAGGAACTTTTGAATAAAGGACGGATCGCCAGCTCCTGTGGAATTGTCTCCACGACCCTTTCACTGTTATCACCACCCTGGGAGCCATCCATATGATTAAAGTCTCCATCAAACAATAAACTATTACTGTCATTCAGATTTGCTTCATTTATATCCACACCGGATGGGTACTGGCTGAGAGAAAAGGAAATATTGTTTGGAAGAACAGTGAGCTGTTGTTCTGTTAAGTTTGGAGTTTGATAGTGCCGTAAGAAGCTGTCCAATTGGGAATCTGGGACAGATAAAGAGTTCGTTTCCAAGGAAACTGATGTTCCTGGATATTTCTCAGTTTGAGGCCATCCCAAATCTGGCACTTCACTAAGCAATAATGCTGAATGTGCTTTTCCACACTCGAGTTTATCCTTAACACATATAGCATTTGTTTCTGACATATTGGTACCATTTATACCAATGCAGTTTTTCTGTGTTAGACTGGCTACCATTTTTTTGTCTTTGATTTGTTGCTTAGTAGCAGTTTCATCTGCCATCTGCTGTTGTAATAGCCTATCTGTTTGGGTATCCAGCTGGAAGCTTTCTTCAAATTCTTTGAAGACAAGATCCAAATCATGAGAATAACCATTCTTAATACACTCTTTGTTACTTGAAAAACTGCAGGTATGAGTATTCACTTCATCTATATTTGCAACTTGTAATATCCCATTGGGATTTATATCTTTATCCATACTTTGTTCGAAATGAAGTTCAATGTTAGACTTAAATCTAGTTGCAACATCATTTTTTATGCCTTCTTTCAAACTTCTCTTCATGTCTGCAGCACTTTCCATTGCTTCCTTGGCATCCAACACCTGCTTCACATGTGAATTTATCATATCTCTGTTTAAATTAATTCGTTTCTTGGCACTAGAGTATACGTCATCATTTCTTGTCTCTGCCTCAGTTTCTTCTATTGGTGCCTTATTATCAGTCTCTGCTGCTGAATTACCATCCAACTGCCTCTTATTTTTTTGTTTAATAGACAATGTATTTTTAATTTGTGATTTGACACTTGTTTCTGATAAAGCCAAGTTGTGGTTATTTTTGAGCTTCCAGTGGCCTTCTGTAACACTTTCCTTTGTGGAAAATATATAAGATGTATCCAGTAAAAGTGAGGCATTGGGGTTCCATTGCACTCCCCAAACAGCTAAGTCATGCTTTAAAAGTCTTTTAGCCTCCACTACAATCAGACGGGCTGCTTCACCTTCAGTTAAACCCTTCATTCCAGACATCCACATAAAATGGGTATTAAGACGCTCCTTGGCAGCTTGCTCTTCTTCATCTACAGCTCTGCGTGTGCTGAAGCAAGCAAAACACAAGCCAGTTTTATTTTAAAATATATCTAAGAAATTCATACAGTATTTCTTTATCTTTGACTAACAGAGGAGATCTTTTTAAGCAAAGGGAACACTTGACAGAAGACAGATACCTCCCTTCAGATCACCTGTAAAAAAGGAATGAGGAAGATGGTCTGATAGGCCATCAACAAAGGGAAGTATCTGCAGGCTTGAGGGAAAGAAGTACTAGAATAAAGCAAGAATGACATTTAAAGTATTTACAGATTGAATGAGTTCAGCAGTCAGGCATGATCAGGCACATGCTTTTGACAAAGAGGTTTAATAAATGGGGCAACAAGCAAACGAAAGTTAAAAAAAAGGTTGAGAATGAATGCAGTCCTTTCAGCAGGCCCAAGAAGGTTCCACCCATATTTGCACTCTGATTCAGGTGACCTGAGGGCACAGATAATTCCCAAGTGGCCTCAAGGACACTTCCATTTCCCACCATTTAAGTTAGGACCAAAGAAGTTTCCTGGATAAGAAACAAAAGGTAAAAAAAAAAAAGACAAAGTCCAGTTGCCTTTTTTTTGGGGGGGGG
>JANHFL010004339.1:358536-368763 GCA_032468155.1 Oxyrhabdium leporinum
CCCCCCCGAGAAGAGAACCACCTTTGGAACAACCACGAAGAAATCGGAAGGCACTGAGTTTGGGCCAGTCACTCACTCTCAGCCCAACTCACCTCATAGGGCTGTTGTTGTGGGGAAAATAGGAGGAGGAAGGTGTATTGGATATGTTTCCAGCTTGAGTTATTTGTAAAAATAATAAAGATAGGATATAAATAAATAAACACATTAAAAGAAAATAAAAAATAGCTTATATCACTGATAATTCAGAACTGCAAGAGTATAAGCTATTTTGTGATACATGAGTATCACATTGTAGTGGATAAGGAAAGAAAGTGGGAAAGCATAAGCTAAATATTGTAAATTTTGACCTACTATATAATCAGCAAGGAGCAAATAATTAACTCTAATTTTTTATAACATTTTTATAATTTTATGTTCTTCCAGAATAAAAGAAAACTCTCTTTGGAATGATTTCATATATACACATTTACACATAAAATGGCAACACATTTGTGATGGACTAAGGTGTGGATATTTTGGGCTTTAGAGTGAATGCTGACTTCTGGTGACTGCCTGGATAAGTTCCTGCAGTTTTCTTGGGAAGATTTCAAAAGTAGTTTGCCATTGTCTGCTTCCTAGGGTGAGGGAGGGTGACTGGCCAAGGGTCACCCAGCTGCCTTTGTACCTAAGGTGGGGACTAGAACTCATGGTCTCCTGGTTCCAAGTCTGATGCCTTAGCTGCTGCACTAAAGTGGTTCTCTGGATTAAGTTAACACTGAAAAAAAAGATAAGAATCAGTAACCAAGGGGCTGTGGAAATAATATCTCTAATTAAAGTGACTCATGTTTGGAATTGCTTTATATATATATCTCATACACACCTAAGAGTGATACTATCTTCTCACTAAAAAAGGATTACTTATTTCCCAGAAAACTGATTTTTAATTTTGTCAGTAAACCAAATTGCGCAAGTAGGAGGTGACTGTGGACAGCAATATCTTTGTCTGGGTGGGATGACAAGGATTGCCTAAATATCTGACCAAAACAGTGAAAATCAATACATCAGCTAAATGGTTCCAGAGTAAAAAGAATAAAATTTCTTCACTCCTTGAAGGAAGATTGCAATTATGCTTAACTTGGCAGGAAGAGGGACTTCAGCATTTTTTATATTTTTCCTGTCTGTGGTAATCTCCCACTGATGGAGAATCCAAGAGTTTTTGAGTTGTATCCAAGCAAACTATTATCCAGTAACTTAAGCTTCCTCAAGTTATACTATATAAAAAGGATAATTTTCAGCAATACTGAAATGTTTTCCTACCTTCTGAATGGAGCTGCATTTCTGAAAACATTTTCCACCTCCTCAAGAGTCCCTTTAGCTACATCAGCCACTGTGATGAAACCAGCATCGTAAAGAGCTCTAGCACACTGTGCATTTAGCAAAGATATCCGGACAAGATCACAGAGTTCTCGCTGAATTCCAAAGTTAAGGCGACTCTGAAACTGTGACAGCAATTGTTCCATGTTGTGCCATCCCAGCCGGTTACAGAAAATAGTAATCATCCCTGGAATATAGAAATATACATTTAAAAATATAAATAGAAGAAGAAAAAAGTTGAATCTGTCATTCCATATTAGGAATGATCTGTCTGAAAATTCTGACTCCCTTGGTGTATGTTCTGTCACATGAAATAATCTGTGTTTAAATCATCCAGCAAATGCAGCACAACTCAAGTCAAGAAAAAAACTTTGAATGCATTAAGAATGCATTAATGGATGCCTTTTAAACAATTTAACAAATATTGAGCTTTTATATTGTCTGGCTATGCTAAGAATATCTTTCTCTGAATCAAATGATCTAAACATAACTTATAAATATACTGTGTTTATGTTCAATCATTACTAGTGTAACCTGGTATCTCCACATTTGTCTTACAATTTACTAATTGTTTGTTTGCTTGTACCTGTTAATGAGTTCAGCACTACTTTCCCTCTCCTAGGGGGTGTCTTTTAAAATGAATAATGGGGCTTTTTAACATTTACAAAAATTCACTCAAAAAACATTAACTGACCAAAAATGGACATTCTGTCTAAAGTGCTAATATGAAGAAAACTGAATGAGTAAATCATCAAATAGTGGTAAAAATGAGTCCTCTGTCAAATGTTTTGTTGCAAATAGTCAACAGGATCGCAAGAAATGTGCTGAGAAAAAAAGACACCCATTAACTGCCAAAGTTTTGAGAAGACGTGAAGCTACCAGGAACCCATTATCCTCCAGTGCTGTCATATTCCAGAAAGACCAATCAGCGTCCAATATGATGTTATGGGCAAACCTCTTCAGCAGATGTTGTATGCCGCTGGAGGCCCAGAATGGTGGGTCTTGGAAAAGTCCAAACAATCCCACTCAGTTGATGGAAACCTCCCTTCCAATTCTCAGGGCAACACTTCACACCAGCTCCTTTCCCCACCCCAAATGCCAACCCCTCATCCCCATTTCTATGGCAGTTGAGGGCCAGCAAGCTGAAAACCGTACTCTGGAAATCCAACTGACTGTCCATATTCTATTTTCCTTTTCTTTCACTAGAGCATTGGGAGGGGGTCAAGGTTAATGCATTAATGTCAAAATAACTTTTAATTTAAAATGCCTGATATTAACATTTAAGTTGGGGTCCACTGATGAATTATCATTGCACTCAAAGACTTCTGCCACATTTAAAACATTTGATTCTGCCTGACTGGGCACAAAGTTACTGTTTCATATGTTAGAATTTTTTGCTAATTATTATGTAGCAATAGCACTTAGACATATATCGCTTTATGGTGCTTTACAGCCCTCTCTAAGAGGTTTACAGAGTCAGCATATTCCCCCAACAATTTGGGTCCTCATTTTACCCATCTTGGAAGGATGGAAGGCTGAGTCAACCTTGAGCCTGGTCTGGTGGGATTTGAACTGCCAAATTGCAGGCAGCTGGCTGGCAGCAGTAAGTCTGCAGTACTGCAGTAGTGCACTGCACCACTGAGGCTCATATTCTTAATGATTAATATTTCTTATCAACTTGGCAATTAATTTCTGATTTGAAATTAATATTCTTACAATGCTAAAATGATATTTTTAAAAATTATCTGTTCCAATTCAATGTGACCTGCAAAACTGATATAACTGTTTCTTTTTCTTTTAACATCTTCTACATTCTAATGTAATTTTTCTGCTTTGTAAATCCTTAATATATCTTTTCTATTTTTTTTCTACAAGTATTCCTTGGATTATGAAGACAATTGGGATAAGAATTTTCATTGCCAAGCAATGCCATCATAAAAACATGTTCAGTAAATGTTGCTCAGTCACAACTACTGGTTTGTTGTGAAAGGAACGTTCTATCTTGGTTTTGTTGTACAATGGCCCCTGTCCCTACCTTAATCTTCACCAGGGCTGCATAATGGAAGAATGAGAATGAATGTAACAATAATGATGTAAGTATGGAAATATGTCATCTTTTCAGTTTTTCTTGCTGAGAAAGTGCATGCATAAAGTACCTACTTAATACCGGTAAATTGGAAAAATGGAAATTGATTTATTAAACCAGTCTGTCACTTAAATTGTTGTTCGTTACATATTGGAAAATAATCAGTAATTTCTTACCTGCGTATGTAGCGGCAGATTGTTGCAAAGACTGAAGCTGTCCACGACTACAGCCATATTTCTTAGCAACATCCTTTAAAGGAACTTCATTTATTAAATCCAGAAGAGCCAAGCTTGTAAAAAATCTGTATTAATAAAATTAAGGTACAATGTGATATTTCTTTCTGTGAAAGAAAGCAAAGTAAACGAACAGATATTTCATAAAGAGGAAGAAAAACTGATAAAATGGGAAGAAATATAGTAGACAACTGTATCCTAGGTGACTTTTCTATGTGGTGGCAAAAAGAGATTATAAAGGTGCTGCAAAAATAACTCATAAGTAATAATTGTTTCCTGCTAAACAAGCAGAAATTGCTTGAAATTATACACACATTTTGTGGCACTGTTATACAATATACATCAATAAATAAAAAATTCTTATTACCTTTTGTGGATAGCCATTTGCCTATATTGCTTCTCTGTTTTAGCAATGATGTTGCCTTTGACAGAACAGGCCAAAAAACTTTCTTCAATCCCCACAAGTTGTGCTACTCTTCTCAATGAGGCAGGCAGCTTCTCCCACAAGCAAAAGAATTGGTACCAATCTATTTTGGTCCAATCTTCATAAACAGGTGTGACCTACAAAAGTCCACCCAAACTGAGTTAGTGTTCAAATTACAAGATTTTAATTTCTGTGGAGAAATGTTAAATATTTTTCAGAATAAAAAGAAATGGGTCTTATATTGACTGAAATTGCATTTTACTAATATGAATCCTAATTTAGCTCTCGGACGGTAATACATAATATTCATATGAGATTGGCCTTCATCCGTCTGCTAACATATTGTGACGTGCGTTGGAGGGAGAAGAAGGATTTTTGTACTCCAATTACAGTGAGTGAAGATTGTGTTTACTGGGAAGTATATCTGCAGCCATGTATTTGATCGAGGCTCTGATCAAGAGATAATCTAGACATAGAAATTAAATAAATTTGCACACTAGGACAAATAATCTTGCGAAATATCCATGTAGCTGATGCAAGGCCCACAGGAATCATGATCTGGAATCATGTTGTGTAAGTGAATCTGAGGGATCTCCAGTGTGCAAGTGCATATATTCTTCCAATAAATCCTTCATGTCCTTCTGTACCTTCATCTCAGTGCTTTAAGGTTCAGGATTACTTTATACTCTCCTGTTCTTCTTTGGAATGGTGAATAAAATGGAGAATTAACTTTATTTCTCTATGTTGCATCTTGACTATCAAACAAAATACATTTGATAGATACATTAAATCTAATCCACTACTGTCATAAACACACACACACACACACACACTCCTACCAAATAAAGACTGTGCAGATCATTCTCTAGAACAAAACTCTTCATTGCTCTCTGGAGATCAGCAAAAATTTCTAGTGCTGCTGTTGGGGAAAAGGAGGAAAACAATGTAGCAGAGCCAAGATGTGTCGCACGGTAGATTTCTGCCAAGAGAAAAATGAAGAACTTATTATCATATGCAATGCAACCACAGCCTAGTTTTAGAGTCAGAACATTGATTTTGCGGCAATCAATGTTGTTCATCCTTTGCAAGTGGTGTTTAATTGAAAAAGTTATGTATGTACAGTATGTATGTACTGTATGTATGAAAGGAGCTGTATAGGCCAGGAGTCTGAGATAATAGGGTTCATGATTAATTACTTTCTGACCTAATCGCGACAAAGTGTGTGCTTTGAGTTATGAGTTAATAAGAATAGATCTAGCCATCTTATATAGAACTACAGTCATTTAGGCAAATCAAGTCCAAACAACAGCTCAGTGCCAAATCAGAAAATTGGTTTATCTAGCAACATGCTAGCAAGGACATTCTGCCAATAGCTCCAGTTAGAAGCAGGTTCCTTCCTCTGTTGCTTTTAGAAGACAGCAACCTTTTTCTACAGTAGAAGAGAAACTGATTATTAAAAGGGTAACATTACAGGCAGTCCTTGCTTACTGATCATTTAAAGTGGCGAAGGCACTGAATGTGTAGGGGAAGGAGTGGCAGAACTGGGGGCAGAGTTAAAAGAGAGATCAGCTTAGAATCTCTAGGAGCCATAAGCAGTCTAAGTCCAGTCTCCCTTGAATTCTGTTAACTTTATTCTGTTGACCCATGCAGATGCTAACCATTAGTTGAGAATATTAATGTTCAACTAACGGTTAGAACTTGCTTGAAATTGGCTGTGCAGGGATTCTTAACTCCGCCCTCAGGTTCTGCCATTCCTTCTCCAACAGAATGAATGGTACTTATACAGGTTCTGGCTCCCATAGCACCCTTTTAGTCACATGAACAACATTTGGGCTCTTGGTAACCCAGCTAACACTTACGATGGTTGCAGTGTCTGCAGTGTGCACACAGCTCATGCACTGTGACTCCTACCCTGGGCCTCCCTGTGCTCACAAAGACTTCTGTCCCTCTTTCCTCCACCTCTCTCCACTCATCCACAGCACCCCATCTTCCAACTTGGGCACGGCTCTTTATCTGGGACTCTTGCTGCTGCTTCCCAATTAACCACTTGCACATTTTGGGATTACAGTGGCAACCAGGACCACTGTTACTGTCAACATGCTTTACAACTGCATTGCTCAGCGATAGCAATTCCAGTCCAAATTGCCATCATAGTCCAAGGACTATCTGCACAGGTAAATATTTTTTTCTTTTTGTGGTGTCAATGCAAACGTATATGAGAGTAAAAACTAACTGTTTAACAAATAGAGGAGCCATATCATCCAGCAGTTTTATGAGACACATGGCAGCTATGAATAGATGACTTCATGCTTCCTATAGAAGACAATTTTCATAAACTAGGGCAGATCAATATGAAAGCCAGTTTGAGAGCTAGTTTGGTCTAGTGGTTATGGCACCATGCTAGCAAGCAGGAGACTGTGAGTTCTGGCCCCACCTTAGCCATAAAATCTGGCTGGGTGACTTTGGGTTCAGAGTCCTTCTCTCTCAGCCCAACCCACCTCACAGGGTTGTTGTTGTGGGGAAAATAAGAGAAAGGTATGTTGGATAGTTCGCTGCCTTACAAAAATAATAAAATGGGATAAAAATAAATAATACTAAATAAATAAAAAAATACTAAATACTCAATAAATAAAAAAAATAATAAAAAAAGTTATAAAAGGGGGAGAAACAGGAGCATGGTGCACTGAGATGGAGAACAATGAAGGGTTAAGTGTTAAAAGGGAGATGCAGAGAGAGCTGCTTTGCCTTGTTTGAAACCTGACCTGGAAGGCAAAGATGCTTTTTTCCCCTCCCTCTGCATCACCTTTTTAACGCTTAACCCTTCAATGTCTATTCTCTGGTTCACTGGACCATGCTCCTGTTTCTCCACTTCCTTTTAAAACTTTTTTTTTCACAAGGAAATATAGAAACTGCAAACCACAAACTGTGGCTTATTATCCTGTTTTGAGTTAAAGAGGCCATGCAGAAAGGTGAGAGAAATGCTGTTTTGCCAAGGTCAGTTTGCAAATGGCTGCTCCATGTGGCCAGTAAAAACGGCCTATAATACTGAGTTCTGCAGATCTCTGGAAGGTAGGTAAGGATTGTGAGGGGTGGAACAGGGGGACAAAGCAGGCCCAGTACTTTTGGCAACCTGGCAGGGCAAGGATGGGGGTTGAGAAGAGATAGGTGGGCGTGCTTCAGCGGCTCTGCAAAGTTATGAAGCCGCCTGGTCATTCTTGAGTGTGAATGAGTGGATAACTTTTGTAAAATTCTTATCTTTGAACCATGGTGGTACACGGCTTTTCGGAGGTCTGTTTTAACTTTGAATGGTTAATGAAAGATCTGTTGTACCTCAAGGATTACCTGTACAAATGTTTCCTGATCTAAATTGTAATTAAAAATGCTCAATTCATATACAAATTAGCATTGTTACCTTTGCCAACATCTGATACTGAAATCGTGATGAATTCCTTCTCAAGCAGCCACTTCACACAAGTCTCAATAGATCCATCACACATTTTCTCCTGCTCCCTCCTACAGTCCTGGAAGTCTCTGAAACTAGCTGCAAGGAGTGTACAGGATGCATAACTCTGGATGTCTTCTGAAGAGCTAGCTACTCCACTTACTATGATCTATCAGAATAAAAGGGTAAAAAACATACTTGAAAAAAAATATAAGTTACTTTTGAAAGTTACCTTTTTAGGTCGGTGCACATATCAGGAATAGTCTTGTATATTGCATACATTTCAAACTCTGACACGCCTTCAAACATGTATAGATCTCTGTAACTGTAAATCAATATTCCCTTAGGATAAACAAACATACAGAAATGTATTGACACTTGATTTTTTTCATACTCTCTAATCTTGAAACAGTTGGGCTATGTCTTAACCATGAAATGCCCATGGTATACATTTTTATAACAATAAGCAGTAAATGTAGCATGGATAAAATAAAACCACCAAAAAGGGATAAAATTAGAAAGTAACATCCAGGCCCTTTTAAACACATCTGTTTTAATAATTTCCTAAATCCTAACACAGTAGGTTCTGATTAGATTTCAGGGGACATTTAAGTTCTGGCACCACCACAGAAAAATACTGCTTGCACGCCTCTATCCTCTAATGTCTGGAGACTACTAATACCACCATCCCCCTCTTTTTTTCTTTTTCTTTTTAACCATTTCACTTTTCAGAATCTCACCGTCCCTTTTTTTACGTGAGCAGTTACTTTGTCACAGAGATGATATTGGTAGATAATTTAAGATTGAATTTATGTTTAAGGCAATTTGAAGAGAATTCCTATGAACGCGTATAGCAGCTTCATAAAACAGTGCAAAATCTTGTTAACAAATAATATTTACATTATGAACGTTTCACTCATTCATTGCGTTACATACCTCAAGAATTGCCCGTAACATACTGGAGGTGATTCCTTCTCCCTTGAGGCTAAGCAAACAGCTACACAGTGGCTTCATACCACCATGGAGAAGAGCAATTCCTTTTGATTTTTCAGGGGGCTTACATACCAAAATACTCTCACCTGTTACATACAATGTCATAAATTAGAAAAAAAATATATTCGTTTAACAGCATGCATAACTAATATTTGATTATCTAGGCTGCAAGCATATTTATCCGGGACCTGGCCGTTTTACTAAGGAACAGACCTATATTTGATAATTTACATTCTTTGTTCCCTAACTATAGCATGATTTTTTACATTAAAAGTACTCTTCTGAGCATGCTGTTCCGTATTTTATTAAAATACATGAAAACTACAATATGCTTACTTGGATTTTGGATTGATTTTAGTATATATACAGTTATGGCTAGAAATTAGGTTTGGTCATTATAAAATCAGTAAAAACATTTATTATCGTGACTATTTTTCTAGTCAAAGCATTGACATTGATCTGGCTGCTGTTTCTTAATAGCAAAAATACATGACATTGTCCTGTCAGGCTCAAGAAGGACTTAGCTGAGGGAGGATCACATGAAAGGACTATCAATGGCAACTAATATTCTCAAAGACTTGCTCATGGAAAATAACTTTGTCTTTGTTTTTAGGACAGGGATGAGCAGATACTAGACTGCATCTCTCATTTATTTATTCTGCCATCATGGTCAATGGTGATAAATAATGGAAATTGGCGTTCAGCAACAACCAGAAGACCACATATTGCTCATGCAGATGTATTATTATTCTACTTTGCCTAACTAGCACTCTACCTAATCTTATTTTAAAATTATACTTCCCCTTTCCTCAGGGATTGTGATGGAAACACCATCTTAAAAACAGGGGGCCATCCATATTGATGGTAGTGGCGGAGGATCTTTTCAGCAAGATGGCACATTTCATCTGGATGCCTTTCATTACAGATGGTTTATAGAGCGCTTTCAGATCACGGAAGTCAATTTAGTTCCATGTTTTGAAAGCATTATTCTAGGTTTTGAAGTTACAAATCAGTTTGTCATCAGCCCACCACCCTGTTACAAACAGGGAGGCCAAGACTAACCAGATATTGCAAAACCAATTAAGGTGTTAGCCAGAACAACTGGCTGTCACTTACACCATTAGTTGCATTTGCATATAATTCTATCCATGCATCAATTGAAATGACCCTGTTCCAGGCCTTTGGGAAGCACCCAAGGTTTTCATCTGCAACAACAGGTTCTCATCCCTGGAGCCATAGATTTTTCTATAGGAGCAATGCACTGCTCAAGCACTGTTGAAAGAATAGCTAAACAGTCTTACAAAAAGTTTGCAGAGGTCCCTTGGCAAGAGGGGCTGACAAATACAGAGGGAGATAATGTGTGGCTGCCTACCAAATTTTTAGCCTTTTCTTAGTCCTGTTAAGGCTCTACAACAGGTCAATATTGTGGTCTTTCATTTGTAATTGCCACAGTCTATGAATGCACCCAGTTTTCAGCATTCTTTGCTGGTGGAGGAAGCGTGACTAAACACTTTGAAATCACAAGAGCATCAACCCCCCCACCCCATTCCCAGTGATTGTTGAAGGCAAAAAAGAGTTCAAAGTGGAAGAAATATTGGAGTCAAGGAGGCAGGAGAAAGGAATATGAGCCTAGGTGGCGCAGTGGTTAGAGTGTTGAACTGCAGGCCACTTCTGCTGATTCAATCTAGCGGTTCAA
>JANHFL010004340.1:5404-22538 GCA_032468155.1 Oxyrhabdium leporinum
ACCCTCTCCGGCTTGTGCCCCCTCCCTCCCCCCCCAATCCGCCAACGCCTGAAGTCTTTGGGGCCAGTCTGGAGAAGATTTCCAAGAGCGCCCCTTAACACACCGGGGTAGCGAGCGACTCCCGCTCTCTCCCGGTACTGGAGGTGGGCCACGCGGCTAGCAGAAGCCACTGCCCCGCTGCCCCTTTGCAGGCAGAAGAGGGAATGGGCGGAAGTCAGAGACGGTCCTTCTTCTGGGCATTCAGCCCTCCCCACTCCCCAGGGAAGTCTTCAATTGCCAGGCTTCCAGACTTCTCCTTCCCTTGGGAGGTTGGGCTCGGGATTTGGGGCACCGAAGACCCGGATCAAACAATCCCTCTGCAGTAAAGGTGCGAGGCCAGGCTGGAGTCCTGGGAAAAAGGGCAACGGTTTAGGCAAGATCCTCTTCCTCAAGGAATAACGTCATCCTCGGAGTAACTAAGAGTAACAAGTAATACAGTAAAAAACACTTTTTTTTTCTTTTGGGTAGAAGAGGGTTGGGTTGTTTGGTCTGAAGATTCTGATATACAGAGAGCTGAATGGTTGCTAAAAATGTAAGTGGCCGCAAAGCCACAAGAAATAAAGTTTGCCCCTTTGCTTTGCTGTTGTTTGCATGTCTTTGAAAAAACCCATTTGGCTATGTAAACATGTGGGCACTGCCACAGGGACTAGGAACAACCTTGAAACAAAGCATAAGAAACCAAAACAAAGGGGGGAGGGAGACACAACCTCTTTTTCTTTTCTTTTTTTTTAAAAGGGGGGATTATATTTTTTTACAGTTGTGGCGTAGAATAGGTTACATGCTTTGTTCAAAGATTATCCGGTTTACATCAGTGTCCTTTGAGGATCCTGCAAGAAAGCAGCTCCCCTAAATAAATAAATGGGTTTTGATCCAGCTCTTCGTGCCAGCTTCTCCTGGGAGCACTACAGGAAAAAAGGTTCTTCTGCCAGCTGGTGGCTCTTAAGTTTCCTCAGCCAGGAGGGTCAGGATTTCTGCTCCTTTGTCTGTAATAACGATGGTGTGCTCAAACACAGCTGATCTGAAAGAGAAGCAGCAAGCAGGGTGTTAGGGGACAGGGTGGTCCTGCAAATCTATTTTGAAGGGAAAATGCATGAGATCCAATAGGAGAACTTCCAATTAGGGAATGATCAATTAAAATGACAACAGGAAAGGTACCACCTTTTGAGGTCTGCACTTATCAGAGTCCAATCATCCTCCAGGAGACAACATTTGGTCATTCCTTCCATTATTACAGGCTCTGATACGACAAATAGAAAATTTAAAAAGTCTTGTTATAGTGATTTGCAAGTTTGTCCTTCCTAACCCACAAGTGCCAGTTTGTCCAGATAAACCATCTTGAATTTTACTGAGCCATCCCTCAAAAAAAATCCCAATCACAAAAGCAGTCGCTATCGTTGGAGGAAAGCAAAGTAACCAAGCGTCAAGCTAGAACCTGGATGCGTCCCTGTTTCAAAAGGTGGAAGAAGGGCATTTTAATCAAGCTTTAATTAAGATCCTCATGGATCATAACAACCAAAGCCCCCAGTCACTTTCCTCCAACGAGCAGGCAGGATGGAAATATTTGATTTTTTTAAAAGCGGGTTTTAAAATGTTCATTAAATCAGCAAAACAACAATTTTCTTATTTCCCCTTAATTGCTGTACCATTTAGGCACGCAGTGAGTGAGGAATACATTTTTTCCTCTCTCTTTCCACCCCCTGATAAGCTCTTGATGATTGGTATTTAGCGTGTTCAATCTCCCAGGTGAGGGCTGCTGACTGGCTACTCAGCCAAAATGACAGAAGGGCAGCTCCTGGGCTCCAATAAAGGGACATAATTGTTCCCAGAGAGTTGGGTGGTTAATCTGATATTTGGGGGTGTGGGGGGTGAAATCAGCCTTCAAACTGACCTCTTACTGTGAGCTCAGCTTCCCTTCTTCCCAAAACCCACTGGGCTGTCATGACACAATCTAACTCTATCCTTAGGATGGACTGAGGAATTGTCAGTTCTCCAAGTCCCCCTTGCTTGATGCCTTCCTGAAGCTTCCAACCCAAGGCTCTACTCCACAGGGTAGTCCTGGGCAGCTCTTCTGCTCTGGGCAAATGAAAACTATCTCAGGTAATGAAGCCATCTCACCTCTGGAAAGAGAGATGGGCAGCATATCAATTTAATAAATAATATATATATTAAAATCAGAAGTCAGTGATAATTTTTTAAAAAATAAATTCAAAACTAACAAAATGTAGATAGTGTCATGAAAATGCACATAAAAACCATATCCAATGAGTTTAGAATAGCTATACTAAGACATTCAACATTCAAACAGAGATGCTTGGATACTGTTCTATTAAAACAATAATGACTCCGGAAAAAGAAAATCCAATTGAACAGTAAGATTGCTTGAAGATATTACAACAGTTTCAATACAAACCATAACTAACCTATTGTGAATGCCATTCCCTTCTCCATTAATACATCATTTTCATTTGCTACAAAATAAAAGAAAAACTTTTTAAATTACCCAAGTAGATAAAAAGATGTTCTTTTGCTAGAAATTGTGTTTCCCTCAAACAGGACCATCCCCTAGCTAAGCCCATATTTGCCCTGCAAAGCTTCTCATCCATCCTAGAGTTTTCTGAATTCAGGACTAGCCAAATTTGAGGCTTCCACTTGATTCAGAAACTACTTTGGGGGAGAGGGAAATAACCTACTGTAAGTATTCAACTCTAGCTGAAATGAAAAATTATCAGAGGAAAGAAATACATTCAGATTTTAAATTAAAATGACCCTATATGCTTGGGGAGTCAAAGAAACTAAAGGAGATCTAGGTGAATGACTATTTTACACAAAGAGTGGAGTCCACTTATTACCTTCACACCTGGATTCCTCAGTATCATTACTTGAAAATAAATAACACAAGTTACTTCCATAGAAGTGGGGGAAAATGCTAATATTCTCCCTCTATCCCCCCCCCCCAGTTTTTAGTTAGTAATTTCAGATTTAGGACCCTATGCTGCTTCTGTTCCAATCCCCAATGTAGGAAAAAGTGTGGGGTGCTGATCGATTACCGCCAAGAGCTGCCTTTTAGCAATACATTTTTATGTGGAAAAAGTAATCTGCAAAAATCCGAAGACAGATGACAAAAGAAATGTGTGGCATTCAGTATGAAAATTTCTGATTCTGCTTCCCCATACTGCTTTTTGCACAGAAGCCATGGCTCAGAGGAGACCCAATCCTATAGTGTGCCGTCTTTCTTCCATTGACGTCTAAAGTTAATGCCCTTAAGTCAATTGCTGTAGATACCAATTGGGGCCATATATCGTAGAAAGCTATCTTTTCCCAAGCTGCCTTCTGGAGATGGACAATTCCAACACACTTGGAAGGCACTGGTTTGCACAAGGCTGCATGAAGTCATTCGTGATTTAGTTTGGCTTAATGCAATGTACAAACCTTAGTGATAAGCACTGCAGTAGTGTATTGCAGTGGAAATCTCGTCATAAGCTAAACGTCCTGTCAAAAACCTGATCACTTGTTCAACAAACTCTGATTTATCGTGATGAGCAGGAACTACAAAACCTTCTTTGTATTTGTCAGGCAAGCCTGGGTTTGTGGGAAACCAGAAGACCCTGGAGCAGGGGTGTCAAACTCATGATGACACGTTGCTATCCCGTGACATATTGCAACTTTTTTCCCCTTTGCTAAAAAGGCGGTTGGGGGTGGCCAGCACATGACACATCTGGCCCGCGGGCTGCAAGTTTGACACCCTAGAAGCTTATCACCAATAGTAAGCATTTTGAGTTAGCGTGGAAAGAAAAATGTCTCCCACAATTCTGGAATTTGTCAGGATATGGCTTCTGTTTGATCACGCTTCTGATTTGTTCATTTGAATTTTTCCTTAAAGTCCATTAACTTCCTTTGAGTAAGCAAAGGGAAAGTTATTGCTAAGAAAGGACAATATTTTATGTATTGGATGCAAATATAATGTAAGGTTATTCAAAGGACCATGGAAAATTTAAGGAGGGACCCCCTTACCATGTTGCCAAACTTCAGGATTACTGTGTAAGTTCGTTCCTATCCCATGACCACCAATGTAAGGGCAGACTTGAAAACCATTTTGATGGGCAATGTTGCTTTAAAAAAACACAGAAATGTTTAATACAACAAACAATTTCCAAGTTCAGAAGAATGCATTTCATTAAAGATATCATTACCACGCTGTCATAAAAGAACGCAGCTGAGGATCCTGACACTACCACTTTCTGACAGAAAAGTGCATTCTCACATTTTCCTAAAACTCAAGACTTCACTTCATTTGTGAAATGGCAGAATGCCCTGCTGTTCAGTCTCTGTAATAAAAAGGGAAAAGGAGATGGGGAATGTTATTAATGGGGATCTCCATCAAGACCTAGGAAAGCATGAATTTGTGGCAAGAGCTTTGTAAATATAATCCTGTCTTTTGGAGGGTTATCCTGGCTCTAAAAATCAGGAACTTTAAAAAAACAATTACATTTGTCCAGGAACTGACAAGAGGATTACAAAGTTGGAATTACTTCAAATCCACCAAGCATGATTAGATCAGTACTTTCATGATTTGTAAGGCAGAGAATTTGCATCCAAAATTGTGCATTTTAGGCATACAAGCGTTTATAAGAGGAAGATATTGCAGCCGTAATGCTTCCGATTCTTGTTTGGTGCTTTCTATAATCCTGCCTTAAATAGAGATCGGAGAGAGTTTGTTTAGTTTGTATTTGACTATGAACTTACCTACTTTCACCTAGTTTCAAAGCATTATTTGAAGCGAAATTTTGCCATAGTTCAAAATTTGCAGTCCTTTGAATTTACAATACACTTCAACAATTAAAAATATACTAGGGAAAAGATTACACAAAATGCATCTATGAGTCAGTTTGGTCAAGCGGTTCAGGAAGCCAGAAACTGAGTTTAGTCCCGCCTTAGCCATGAAAGCCAGCTGGGGCACATTGGTCAGCCACTCTCTCTCAGCCCAACCCACCACACGGGATTGTTGTCGTGGGGAAAACAGGAGGAGGAAGGTGTATTGGGTAGGTTCACTGCCTTGAGTTATTGGTAAAAATAAGGTGGGATACAAATAAATAAAAATAAGCAAAACAGGCAAAACACACTGCATTACAGGAAAGAAAAATGCACACTTGGAGAAATGGTTTTCAAAACACATACACATGTTTAATTCCGATTTTTTTAAAAACAAGTTTGATGAAGCAGGCAATCTATTTGCAAAAGAGAGAAAGGCCCAACAAGAAAACCCCAAATCGATAGGCTCATCTCTGGTCTTAAACAGTCATAGCCATGGTTTCCTTTAGTTGAGTGGACTTGGTTTTATTTCCAGAATTGGCAGAATCAGAGGAGCTGGGTAACTGTTGCTTTTCAGTCAAAAGAAACTCAGAAATCTGAAGATTGCCATTGTCCTTTAAAGGCATTCATTCCCAGAGCACATGTAGGAAGTACAATAGAGATGACAGGCAACTTCTTTTCTCAAATGCTGTTTCATGCACTTAAATAAAAACTATGTTGCTGTCTCCACTGGATTACATTGGAACTTAAGGCCTGGCAAAGTATTGTGGCCAACCTTGCCTATGGAGTTTTAAAATAAAATATTTTTAAAAGTAGCACTTACCCACATTGGCATATATTTGCAAAGGTTAAGGTTCTGTTAATGGCTTTGGGTGCTTGTGGCTTTAAATATAAAGTAAAGGTAAAGGTTTTCCCTATCCAGTCGTGTCTGACTCTAGGTGGTGGTGTTCATCTCTGTTTCTTAGCTGAGGGAGCCAGTGTTGTCCGTTGTCCATGATTATATGCTAAGGTGTACAAAATGCTGTTACCTTCCCATCGAAGTGGTACCTATTTATCTACTTGCATTTGCATGCTTTCAAACTGCTAGTTTGGCAGGAAAGAGAGCTCACCCTGTTGTGTGGTACTTGGGTCTTGAACTCAGGCTGTCAGCTTTCCAGCACACAAGCTCTTTAACTGCTGAGCCATCACCCCCCCCCCCCCCACAGATTTAAATATAATGAATGTTACATAAGAATTAGGCATCTTTTGATCTTTTCCATTAGTTAAATAAGGGTGAACTTTTTGTCCAATATATTATGTCAAAAGCATAACGGGAATTAGGGCAAAGCTTGCCAATTATGAGTGTGAATCTTGAGTGTGAAGAGAGAAAAAAATGTTGCAGCACATTGGGGTAAGGAACTCCAAATGTTTTTGATCAAATTCAATCACTGCCAGCCAGCAAAGAACAGTAGGAGGAATAGTTGAAAACAACTGGATGGCACTCTGCTGCCTACCCTTGTGGTACAACTTCATCATCACTAACAGGATGTGTCTTCCTCTGGGTTAATAAACTGTTAAGGGTTCAAGCTAATTCAAATCCTACTGTGGCAACATAAGAGAACATACATAGCTCAGGATTGAACCATGGAGCCCCTGGATATCCACAATTCCCATTGTCTTTATATTTTCCAACTTTTTTCACTCAGCATATGGTGGCTCCTAATGCTGCTAACTGGATTTAATCTTCTTTGGACTTCTCTTTGTTCAAAAAACAAACAAAGAAAGCGAGGACCTCTTTAAGTTCTCTAGGATTGCATATGAATGCATATACAGTAACACATTTGTTATTGCTTGGTGGCCTCATTTTAGCTCCTTTTTAAAGGCATTGTAGGAAAAATTGGTGCTACATATATTTTCACATCCCAAATTCCCCATTTCTTCACATTTGAAGACTGAAACCATTATTTTATAGAATATGTTATAGAATATTCAAGGCAAATATCCCTTAATAATGCCATAGCAACAGAAAGTCAGTCATGCAAAAAGGAAAGACAGTTGAAGACATGGCCTTATTGCTCCAGTTCTTTCGTTAACTGAAGGCCTCCATTTGTATATACTGTACACCATCCCAGGAATGTGATAGAGATGGCTGTGACCACTGGCACACATAAGTTGATTCCAGTACCCATTTTTACAAAGAAATGACATGCACAAAAAACAGAAGTCTTAAAATGCTGCCATCTATATGTAGAATGATGCCTGTTGACGGAGTTCAGTTGGCATGAGATATTGTCAGCTCTACAAAATGACAATTTGGAGGTTTTATTGAGAACTTACATTTTAAAAAAACCCTGATTATTCTTGTTGGTTCTATTTCAAAGAAGCCCATCTTTGTGTCTGTAAAGGCAAGGAATTGGTTTCTTTTCTCCGACTTATTTTACACATCACATGAGGCCATGCCCTTTGCCCCAATGCTCACGAGCGTATGGCCACAATCAAGTGCTACCAGGATACAGAAGACTCCCAACTACTGCAAAGTGGAGAAGTAGGTCAATAGCTTTTCATTATGTTCACAGATAACACCTTGAATGGATTTTTCTGAACAGGTTCTATAGATTAGCTACTGCTTGCCTACCAACACACCAACAAAAATCTTTAGCTATTACAGTATTTTGCGTGATTCTGGTGCACAGCAGAGTATAGATCTCAAATGCATGATAGCTGAAATGTCTTTATGGATCACATAAATAGTCACAGGGAGTTAAGTAATGACACAAAGAAGCAGGAACATGGAAGTTAAAAGATGGGGTAGAAAATCAAGTCTTGATAGGATTTGAAAGGTTTAATTGGAGTCCCCAAGAAAAATGAGAATGAAAAGAAGCGAGAAAGTTAACAGTGTCCACACTTGTACATAAAAATGAACAGGCTAAGGAGAAAATAATGAGTCTATTTCTTCAACAATAGAGCAACAGCCTTTTTATATTTCTATACTTTTCTCCAAGCTTGCTAGTGCCAAAATAATTGGATTATTTTTTTATTTGGGTTTATTCATGCCTATTATCTTGCAACATTAAGGTGTTTTGTTTTTTTTTAAGAAAAAAAAATATTCTTAGATAGGATGGATATTCTAAGAAGTTTCTGACTTCCAAATTCTTTAATCCTAAATGTATAGCTTTATACTAAGCTGCCACTGGTTTTGGAGTTGCAATTAAGACACACAGATCCTGGGACCTGAAATTCTCCCATCTTTGCAATAAATCAGTGACTGAGAGAGAGATGTTATTATGGTTATGCAAAGCCTCCATTCAAAGCTTTGACTGAATCATCCCTTCTAATTAATTGCCGCCAAACCAGTTTAAATAAGACCTTGCATGATTTGCACATTCCTAGTTGACAGATATAACAAGGGATATGTAAACTTCAGTATGAATGATTTATGTGGTTTATATATATAAAACCATCACTACACTCAAAGCAATTCCATTCATTTGGATGCAGTTTCTAATACGTGTCTGAAATCTAATGCCCATTTTAGATCAGTGGGAATCCTGTAGTCATTTAGTGTCACCATTGGATGTGCTATTGTGCAAGATTGACTTGAGGCGAAAAGTAAGCACACTTCACCAAGAGCAATTTAAACTCCTATATTGGGTCTAAAGATCTGACTTAATATAGTTTGCTATATATAAATCTGCTTTACGTTGTATTTCTGGCCTTTAAAATTGATTAGTTCAATGATCGTGATGAATGGAATAGCCTTGACAACTCAGCTCATCAGACCAGATCTGTCCATATGTACCATCTTATTGTACCGAAGGAAATAAAGGATAATTCTCTGACTAGAATAAATCTCTTATGGAGAGGAATAGCTTTGCACGGCCATCCAAAGAGCAGGAAGAGATCCAAGAAAGTAGGAGACATGGAACCTGGGGCAAGAACCTGGATGGGAAGGAGAAGGCAAGAGTGGTATGAGAGAGAACTCTGTATGTAGATTTAGATAGTCTGAAAAGGTAGGAAAGGAACTGAAAATCAGGAAGCTGAGAAAATAATAGGTGAAAGAAGTCCCAGAGAGAAAGGGGGCAAAGTAATATCCCAAACATCATGCAAATTATAGAGCAGAATGAAGTGGCTGTTCTAGAGATTAAACCTAGAAGCCAAAGAAACAGAGTTCTTAGTTCCTCAATTTTCAATAAGACTGAAGTTCACAGAAAAAATGTGGATATCAATTTAAATTTCTCCAACAATTATTTGGTTAAAAGCCTCTAGCTGGTGTCTTACCAAAGATGTGAAAGCCAATTGTAGAAATATGAAGAATTTGTCAAATCAAGCACAGAATGTTTAAATGTATTGAAGAAAAGCATGACTCTTTAATTTGGAATAATATTAATGAAGCACTCCTAACATGGAAAGTTGACTGGCGAGGAATAGAAAATCTGCCTTCTGTAACGTAGCCCTTGCACTCTGAAACATTCTCTCTTATGGGCTGAGACTTTTGTAAGGCCTTAAAGACCTGGATTTGTGCCTGGGCTTGGAGCTCTGAATGTGTGAAGGACCCCATTTCCTGGCTGTGTTGTAATCTATGGTTATTATTTTTTCTCTGCTGCCATATATACAGGTAGTCCTTAACTTACGAACATAGTTGAGCCCAAAATTTATGTTGCTAAGCAGTTGTTAAGTGAGTTTTGCCCCATTTTACAACTTTCCTTAGGGAATCACTGCAGTTAAGTTAGTAACAGGGTTGTTAAGTGAATCTGGCTTCCCTATTGACTTTGCTTGTCAGAGGGTCACAAAAGGTGATTACGTGACCCCCCGGACGCTGCAACCATCATAAATACATGTCAATTGCTAAGCGGTCAAATTTTGATCACGTGACCATGTGGATGCTGCAACGGTCGTGTGAAAAATAGTCATCTCCCTTTTTTTCAGTGCTGTTGTAACATCGAATGGTCACTAAACAAATGGTTGTAAGTCAAGGATTGAAGTTAATTTTGTATTATTTTGTAACTGTTTTTAATTGTTTTATGATTGTTCGCCACACAGAGTCACTTGCTTGAGATGGGCAACTATAGAATAAATAAACCTGTGACGGGCAACATGTGTGCCCAGCATTTGTTGGCTATAGAACTGAAGCCTTCCTATCTTTGTTTCACTGAAAACAAGTCCTCTGGACTGACTTTTGTTGACTTCCTGCAATATTTCTCTCTGCAAAGGGGGCACTTTCAAAAATCATTTACTGAGAGTAAATTTCCCCCTTCTTGAAGCACCGGGGCAACTGCACATCCAGAAAGCTCAGCTGTGGTTTTTGTGGGTTCCCCCAACCCTTCTTTGCACGCAACTGCCCCAGCACAGCCCCAGCTGTCTTCCTTCCTGAAAGTGCCCCTGAAACAACCACCTACCCCTTCCTCACACTCAGACCTTTTTGTGATGCCTTTCTCTGAATGCTTTGCACAGCCTAATACCAAACAACAAATGCCTGTGCATATTGGGAGAGCAAAAAGCTCCACCACCAGTAGAGCATATTGGGAGAGCAAAAAGCTCCACCACTACTCTATGGGGGCTACATTGTGATGGTGATCAATTCTTAGGTAAGGTAATGGTGTATGTGCCTATGTGCGACTGAGAGAGGAAATTAGGCTTATGAATAATGAAAACATCAACAAACTTGCATAGATTAAAAAAATGTCCATGTCTTTAACATCATTTGATCTGTGGCTGTCATTTTGTAGATATTTGGTGACAATGTTCCTTTCCTTGTTCTCAATATTTTCCGCTGAAATGTTTTTTGTCAGAGAAGCCTTTTGACTCCAGGGCAATAGGAACAAGGCAATCGGCACCAGCCATTCAGTGTTAAAGGACCTTCCATTTATGATAGCAGTATCTCCCACTTTCCACGGTAGTGTTGCATTGACAGTTATGGGACTTGTAGTCCAAAATATTGAGAGATTAACAGGTCGGGGCAGGTGGGAGGGAAACGAACCCGAAGAGCAGTGTTTATTTACTTGATCCGATTTTGGCGCTGCCTGATTTAAAAATGACTCTGGGTGGCTCCCAATACAAAGAAGACAAGATAAAAACGCAACCAGGTTAAAAAAAAAAATACAGTAAAGGAAACGAAGACAAGAGAATTCGAGAGAACTCCCTAAACATAGGCGGCATGATGTCAAGCACAGCTAACCAGGGCTTCTACCTGTTCTACCTGAAGGCCAGACTTTAAGGCTTTCCAGGACACCATCCAGGTGGGAGATAAAGTCTATTGCAAGCCAGGCTCCCCCTTCTTCTTTTTTGTGGATCAGCAGAAAGCAGGGGCTAATGTATAAATAATCAGAGCGGTAGTGTAGTGTACTTCTGCACGATGCGTCTTATTGAGCATCTATTCTAACAATAGATGGGTATCTGCCTAAGCGAAGTCTCACGCTGTTTTACTGTACTGCAAATTACACCTGATTGAAGAGGACAAATTCCTCTTATTTGGCTTACTATTTTACAAAAATGTTACACGGCCCAAAATGCCAGCAACTGGAACTAGGATCATCATCTTTATCAGCTTGAAAGACGATAGTGAAGTTTTCTATTATGGTGGTTCGCACCAATTCAGTTCCAGCATTTTATTCACGTTCATTCCAAATCAGTGAATTCAGAACACTCGGATTTACACAAATTGATTCTATTTTCATAGTTGTGTCAATAAAGTGTACAGTAACAAACATTTCAACTGAACTGGATCAAGCTGATCAAGATTATGTAGCCTTTATTGGCATGACAACAGTATTGAAGACAAAGGCTGTTTAACATTATCAACACAGAAAAAACATGTGATGCATGTAGACAAAATTGTACGGGAGCAGCATTGCATTTATTTGTCAACACTTATTAAGCACTGACTCCACACAATGTCAGATTACAGAACTGTTAAGACCATCTTTTATCTTTTTTTAAAAACTGATTTTATTATAATTTCATTGATGATTTTGAGTTACCCGGAGTCCTTGAGAGTCAGGTGGCATGCAGGTTTAAATAATAATACGTAACAAGGATCAATAAATGATAAATGGAAATTATTATCTGGCTATGCAACTATAATAATAATTTCCTTACATTACACATGATTTGGGTTTTCCTTAATATATTTGCTTAACCTACTCTGGTAGTTTAGTCAACCTTTTTACTGCCCCTCCCACTTCAGGTTTTGTTTTTACAGTGGCAAAACGGAATATAAAAATAAAGAAAGGTCTGTAAAAAGGATTGATTACCAATATCAAAATCAGCATACTTCAGGCTGTCCAGTCTTATTTAGCTACTTTAAAAATAATATTTAGGTTGGGTTTTTGGATGAGGTCATGATAAGTTGGGTTTGCAACCACAACAGGTATGATCGCAGAACAGACTAATCCAAAACAGAGGAAAAAACACATTATAGCTCAAGTCTGCAATAATAACAAACTGATATTTAGTAAATGTGGCATCAAAATCCAGGTCTTGTTGTTACCTTCTATGCAACTCAGAGCACATATGTCACATAGCAAAAAGGAGATCTTGCTTATGATGCTTGCATTGAGTAGGAAGCACCTCTATAGATTAGATGCTGACCCTCTTTTATTTAGAGCCTCAGCCCAGAGCAAGTTGCCTGAAGATAAATGGGGAGACTCCCATGGGCTCTATGCTTGTGTAGAAACAGGACTCTATGGAGTCACTTCCCACCTCCCTTAAGATCTAAGAAAAAACAACAACCCAGTAGTGTGAACACTCTTTATAAAAATTTTAGAGAAAACGTTTGGGTTTCCCCCCCTTCTTTTTCAAAATGCTAGTATCGATAACTTAAATGGCAGGCAAGGGATAGTATGTCTACAGAAAATGGAGGACTTTCTTGGTTTTCAATTATTGGAGGCCAAACTAGAAGGTCCCTTCCCACCCCATGAGTCTGTGTTTCAGCAGAACTCACAGAGAGAGGAAAGCACAATGAGGGAGTGACAATTTCTTCGCTTTGGGGGAACAGATGTTGAGCTTCAGGTGAAATAAAGTCTATCTGAAGTATTTTATTGTTAAGAAGTTCCCAGTTACCTCTCTTATTTTTTGCAGCTGAAGTACAAAACAGCTTTTCCTGAAAAAGTTAGTTACAGAAGGGCAGAGGTAGCTTGCACTCTTGGAAAACCCAAATCAGGCTCTGATCAGGGTCAGTCAAATGTTCATTCATTCATTCATTCATTCATTCATTCATTCATTCATTCATTCATTCATTAAATTTATTTGGCATCCCATCTCATGAGAAGTGATTCTGGGCAGCATACAACAAATCAAATAAAAAAACAATATATACATTAAAAATAAGTATTTAAAAAGTACAAAAAGTCAATGTTAATTAAAACTGAAAATATACAGATGTCACCAGAGAGAATAAATATATACACCAATAGTGGAGCCATTGAGCTATATCTCCAATTCCCCAGAAGCTCCAAGACTGACAACTTCACCAGGTCTAGAGGGACTTCTGAACAAGAAATGTAGCTAACCTAATTTCAGGAGAGAGAATCTTCCGTAAGGTGGGAGCCTTGGCAGAGAAGGCTTGCCACCAAGGACCAAATGTAAGCCCCTGGCAGAGGAAGTCTGCAGCACGCCTTCTCTGCCAGATATAATGAGGCGGGCTGATATAAATGGGAAGAGGCTACTACTATATGCAATGTAACATAGAGTAGTTTCAGGGCAGTGATTGGTGGAACCTGTCATCTTTTCCCCTCCTGCCCAGTAATATTTACCAATGGGGGAAAAAAACGAGTTGTTCCCCTGAACGTATGACGGGGCAGAGATGGATATCACAACACCCTCCTTCCAATTGAAACTAGCCTCCCTATTTGGAAAATTGTACACTACCCTCCCCAAATAATTATTCTGGCTGCCTCTTTGCACCCCTGCTTTAGAAAGATGTGCGTCTTACTTCCAAATCAATATACAGAGCAGTCAAATTTCAAGGAATGCAACCAATGGAGCATCCCATTTGCGTTTATTGGAAGGGGAAAGGGAAGAGTATTTTAGGATGTGTGTCTTTCTCTTTATTTTTCTCTGATTCCGATAAATCTTTGAGTTCAGTAAATCCCACAGTAAGCTTCATTTAATATAAACATACAATCAGGATTGAGCTCTCCTTAGTTCAGCATGCCTTACTTCCAGATCTCAGCCAGAATATGATCATGATGGTCTGTTCACTCCTTTCCACTTGCCCCTCACCTCACCTGCCCATCAGAGGAAAATGTTGCTGGTCAAAGATCTGCCTTTCTCTTTTGATGGGAATATTGAGCTCCTGGTAGACCTGTTGGTCTTAGATGAGATTAGTAGTCTCCTACCAGACTCCACCAAAAATGGCTATGGGCCCTTCAGCCAGACTGGAAGTCAGACTACAGGCCAAATGGATTCCAGCTGGCTACTGGCCTCCTATACCTATATTAGGCAGTTCTTTCACTGAAACAGCAAGGAAAGAACCACTTTCAAATCAAATGCCATGGACTGGCTTCAGTGGGTTGGCAAGAAGATGGAAGCACCATAGCAAGGATCTTTTCAAACAGTGGGATGTCTTAATGTCATGGCAACCAGGACATATGGATGAGCCCAGCATTTAGAAAATTGATTTGAGTCATTTGATTTTTTTTAAACTAATGACAAAGGAGCAATTCAACAAGGCATAACTTGGAACTTCCTCATATAACAGTACTATCTCACACAAGTTCACAGTGGATTTGCTTTTCCAAAAGATTTTAATAGCCTTGCGCATACAAAAATAACAGGTCAAGCCAAAGCTTTGTTAGCATTAGACTGCCAGTGCAGGTAAAGAAACAATTAGAGGCATGCATGAAAACACAGTGGAATTGCAAATCCGCAGTACAATTATCTTGCAATCTTTGTTCTAGCTTAAACAGTGCATTATCTGTCACATGCCAAATTTCAGCCCGTCACAAGATCCCCTGGATAATGGATGGTCTAGAAATATTTTTAATAAAAGTAAATAAATGGGTATATTTTTAATGAAAAAAAGCTCATATTAACAATACTTGAACATATGTGATTACAATATATTAAAAATAGAATGTTCACGAAACCAACTACATCAATGAATCCAGAATTCAAAAATCTGACTACTTGATGCTGCTCAGGTTTTCCCATGTGAACCACTATCCTCTTCCCATGTGAACTGATTCTAAATTAGAGATTAGGTTATTATGGTGCAAGAAAAAGCAGCTTCAATTTACCCATTAAAATATAGTACTGAACTAATATTTCTACACATGACATCTATTTCCCATGGCTGGAATCAAGCTCCCCTTTGTATCCACATTCTGGTCTGAACGATGAGTTTACAGATTTATTTTTCTTTATATTTTATATGTATTTCTCAGAGGAACAAAACATTTGTTTGTTCCAGCTAACAGCAAACTACTTTAGGGGAAAAAAATCTGAAGAAGATGGTAAACTATCAGATTTCAAACAACAATCCTTTTAAGGGATTTAATATCAAGAGGGAAAAAAATGAAAGCCACTCCAGGAGAGTGGAAGGAGACCAAGCCATGGTTATCATGTATATGATAGGATCAAATGCTAATTTCTACTAGTGGCATCAGAAATAAAATTTGTCCATATAGCCTCAAATGACTCCCTGAAGGGTTCTGGGACCACTCAGAGGGGGGATGGGCAGGACAGAAACGCCCCGATGTACAAATAGAAGATCAATGCATGAAGACCTAGATCTTAGCATTTGAAGGACCCCAGGACCACATATTCTTGGTAGTTGCCTTGGTTTACCTCTACAGCTCAACAGCACAAATAGCAATGCAGATGCAATCTAATTTTTAAAGATATTTAAACAAAGGATAGTTTATGTTAATTTGGCCAGCGGAATTGTATTGGCTTACCCAACTGTCTGCTGCGGGAGTTTTAAGGTATTCCTTCTATAACAGTCCTAGACTAATGGAATGTACAATTTCTGGGATTCCCTCTAATGACAATGAATGATGAGGTATAATTAACCATATTTTTGAAAACCCACAATTGTGGACTTTCTTTGTAAAGAAAGGTACATTTTTGGTTTCAAACTAACCCAAATTACTATATTTTTCTTACTCTGCCGTTGAACTTTTATTTGAGGTGTTCCATTTCTGAAAGGCAGTCTTGATGGATTGAAATAAAAGATAATTTATTGCAATGCTTACTTTCAAAGGAGAAGGAGTGTAATTGTAATTTACAGTAGCTGTCAAAGAAAATCTATCACTGATGACATTAAAATGACTTATTTTGCCTGAGCCACTTATTGTTTAAATGTGCATAATCTGATAGAAACAGATTTCTTTAAAAAAAAAACACCTGCCTTTGTATTGTTCTAAGGTAGTATCAAAACATTGTATTTATAACATTTAGAAACCATTTATTGATACTCTTATCTCAATAATGTTAACAACAGAGTTTAAAGTGCCTTGATTTAACTATGCTTATACTTGTTTGGTTCCATAAGTCATTTTCAGAGATCCAGATTCTCTATTTTAAAAACTGTAATTGGTATGTGGTAATAATCACATTAAAAAGGCTATGGTATATGTAAAGAACACTCCTAAGTGGTTATGTTCACAATACTTTCCATTTGAATTTTGGTGAGCAATGTAAGGGATTTGAACAAAAGCAATTTGATTTTTCACCTAAGAATTGGCTAATGTGCAATACAAATTTCATAAATATTTTCATTTGTTTGATTGAATCTAGCCCAAATTAAGCCATGAGCCTTTAAGATCAAATCATAAAATTACAAGGTATTCTGGAATTCAGACCATATTCACATCGACCCTATATATTAATACATAGGATGAATTATGGTGTCTTTAAAAAAATCCTACAAACATTCTGAACACATGGCAGACAGAAGACATAGTTAGAACTTAATAAGTATCACCAGAGACATGATGAAAATTTTACACATTTCCCCCACCACTTTGTAATTTTGTTTACGCGAGTTTAAAAATATCAACGTTCAGAGATATATGACAATTTAGGCCAGAAAAATCTTTAGTTGCATGAAGATTTAAATAAAACTAGCATATATAAATTCAAAAGAAAATATTAAAGGAAGAAGTGGGGGGGGGGAGCCAGTTGATTGTGATTTGTTATTCTGTCTGCAATTGTGATCAATCTGGTTTAATTTGCTTTTCAACAGAGCTTTGCATATATATTTTCAGGCTGCGAAAATACTGACCTCTGCATCAACACTGTAAAGGAAAAATGGGAGAGAGGAAGGAAGGAAGGAAGGAAGGAAGGAAAGGAAGGAAGGAAGGAAGGA
>JANHFL010004340.1:22706-41589 GCA_032468155.1 Oxyrhabdium leporinum
AGGAAAGTGAAGGAAGGAAGGAAGGAAGGAAGGAAGGAAGGAAGGAAGGAAAGAAAGAAAGAAGGGCTGGATTAAAGCTTCTTTTAGTTGTGATCCTTCTGTGTCTCACTTTTAATGTAGACAGAATTAATGGAGTGAATCTAATGAAACACATTATCCAACAAGGAGCTTTCTCCAATTTTTCAAGTAGAACGCAGCACTTCACCAGCACTGGCTGGAGTTCACCTGCCTGTTGGTGTGGCGTGTGGCTCTTTTTTGTAAAGAGTTAAGTCGTACACAAAAAAGGGGAACAAAGGTCAGCACCCAGTCGCCACTTGAATGTGAGATTTTTCTTTTTATTCCCCTTGATGTATACGAGGCTCTGTGTTATTAGTCTTAATGATGGAAAATTGTAGTGTTGATACAAATCTTTTTTTCAAAGTAGTAGGCGGGAGCTCCATTTGTTAGTAAGTTTTTTTTGTGCCTAAAAGCCATGGACAGTACATTTATGTAGCAGTAAAAGGCCTAGATGCTCTTTCCATAGCAGAGCTAATTATTCCCACTGTGACCTTCCTGATCTAGCCTGTTCCTAGCACATCTCATCTGCACGCCTGTTCCTTTGGGTAGATGGTGTCAGAGAATATGAAAAACCCTATAATGAAACCATTTTCATGATGGAGAAAGGCTACTGGAGTTGCACTTGCTACAAAGAGGCTCAATTATATGAGTAATTGTGATAATTTTCTACATTCATAGCCTTCAAGGGGGGGGGGAAAAGAATGAGAGCCACAAAGGAAAATTACTTTAACAAGAAAGTACAGAGAGTAAAAATGGAAGAAGAGACAAAAAATAAAAAATAAAATAAAGAGGAGGGGGAAGGGGGAGAGAAAAAAAAACAAGGAGGGGAAAAAAGTTTAAAAAATAGATCTGGTAGGAAGGAATAGCAAGACAGGCAGAACAACACAACTGCTTAAAAAGCCTGTGTGCAGCTGTGTTGCACAATTAAATTGAATTTTTTTCCCCCTGCAGTTGATGAATGTGACTACTGCAAATGTGCCTCTGTAGTTAGCTATCATTTGTTGTTCTGTGACAGGAAAAGGATAATTACCTCTCAGAGAGAATCAAAGGCTGACATGCCCTTTAGACACTGCCATGAATGCCGCCGTGCTCGAGAGAACGCTTGAATAAGAATCTTGTCTTCTCTGCCCCCTTCGACTCCAGCATAAATTTTGTTAAAATGCAAGCGCACCACCAGTACATTTGTTGAACTCTAGGTGTTCAAAAATACGGAGGTGCATCCATCGACTCATCCCATTTGCAAAAATAAAACTACATTTTGAATTCGCTTCTATTATATTCATGGACAGTAAGATAGTGAGATATGCATTAAATTTCTTTTCCCAGTAGGGGTCTGATTCAACATTTCCTATGAAAGAACAGAAAAGACACTATCCTTTTTCCCCAGGCTAGTTAGCCTATAATTTAAAACTGTCAAAAACACAATTTTATACAAAGTCTTCAATAAAAGCTTCTCGGATATAACCCAAAGTGGTTTTACTAAAGTTTGAGTCAGACTCTGTTACAATATTTTTAAAGCTATAAATACATCAAACGAATATTTTGCTGCTCTCTTTTCTTATTTTTTGTAAAGCATTTGGGGGAGGGCGGGGGAAGTATAAAAATAGCATATTCTCGGGATGCTGAGCAATGCATGTTTTATAGCCTTAAGATACATATGCCTCTCCTAACAGCATTAGTAAACATGGGCAAAAAACAAAATGGACTCTTACAAAAATGTCCCGTGCAGAAATTATGAAAAACCTTGTTAATATATTTCAATCACGTTGAACACGATAGGCCAATATAACATCAGGTTTTACCAAGGTCAGAAGGAGTCATCATTTTTTATTTTTGGGGGGCATAAAGGAGAAATTTTCAAGTCCTTCATCACATTAACAAACACCTTACTTGGCACTAGTTGTTATCATGCAAGAAACAGATGAACTTACATAAATCTTAATACAGCCATATTGTATTAATGCAATCCAAACTGCTAGTAGTGATTATATTGGGGAAAGGGTGAGCGTGATCAGTTTTAGAAACATTTTTTACTTTTTAATTATTTTTTTTAACAGAGATAGTTTTCCTGACCTGATCTTGCATAATTCACCATTTAAAATCTTTTCTAACCACCTTGGGGGAACAACGGAGTTGACATGGTGATATCAGACTGAAATGATGGTTCTGAATCATGCCATCGGCTTTAAACCAAGCCACCAATAGCTTTTGTCCTATTTGGGCAGCTTTCCCATTACTCCTCAGCATAAGGCTTACCTGATTGTGTTTCCAATTACGGAGAAAGGAGCCCCAGGTCTGCAAACTGCAATTCCTTCATCTCTGCATTTCCTGGCAACCTCCACTAACTTTTGACCAGCCTTATCCACATTCCCCACTAACAGCGTTTCGGATGTATCACCATGGTAGCCGTTGAGATACACCTAAACAGATGCAGAAATGTAAAAAGAAACACTTTTACAGGGACTCGTGGATGGAAGCTTAATTAGAGTACACCTTGGGTGTATTTCAGGGGCAATTCAGCATAACTTGCAAAACCAAAACTCCCAAATCAAACAGGGAATCGACTTTTGAAAAAGGAAGGGAAAGAAACAATAAATTTTCTCTGTAACTCCAATCATACAAGCAGCTCTGAAGACAGCATCACAAAAACATTTTAGGCACAGGTTCCTTTCCCAGATTCAAGCCACAAAAGCAATAATTTCAAATTAAGGCTGCAATTCTGTACAATTAGGTTATTCAGGTTCCACTGATGTCTATAGGATCTCACAGTGAAAAATAATTTTTTTGCCAAGGCAGAAAGATTTGACTATGGACAAATTTTCCAGTAAGAAGGAAGAGCAAAGGTAGGGATTGGGAAGTCTCATCCACTGTTTTAGCCATAGCTGGTCATCAATGTAAGGAGAGACATCTGTACGTCACCCGTACTTTTCAGCTGAGATTCTTTCCTCGTCTGATTTCCTCAAGTGACTGAATTCACACACATTTCAATCTCACAGTTCTTGCGTGAACATTCTCCTATTACCTGTTATGTCAGATTAGAACTGCTTGTAATAGAAAATATAAAGTAAGCCAGTAAAGAATAGACAACAGCAAACCTAGCTTTCAAGATGTTAAAAGATACAGTAGGCAGTAATTATGGCCTATGGAACGGGTTACAAGTTTTCTTTAAAAAATCTATCACAAACTACCCTTGTCATTTGCATTAGCACATACGCAAAATAAATAAAAAGCAAATCATTATGCAGAACAGCAGAGGGCACTTATTTATTCTCATGCAGTCAAGCCTCCATTTAATGGACTCCCACAGCAGACTTTGGATGCTACCGACCAAATTTGCATCCAAACATTTTCCCCAAATAAGAATTCTGCTGCATCAGAAATAATTTGGGCGAGGTAGTTACATTTGTTTTTAATTTTGCCATGTTCATAGCAATTTATGTAATATGTGCATTGGTATAATTAAGCAAAATGACAAACTATCATAATGGTACTTTCATATTTAACAGACATTTGGGAACAATGGAATCCCTCCTATAAATGGTCTATTAAAATTAAGAGATACTGTATTTGAGAACTAGGCTAAGTCATCATCGGTATGAACACCTACGCTTTCAATACTTTTGGACTCTATTAATTCAAATCGAAGCCAGTCAATGATTTTTTAAAAAAAATGTTATTTTCTTTCATAAGTCTAAACATGGATTTTCATGCAACAAGAAACAACTGTCTCAGACATAAAAGTATTCCTCTTGTCACTGTGATTTTATGGAAGTGGAACTTTCAGTAACTGAAAGATTTAATGTCAGAGTGTTTTATAGATTCCTCAACAGATGAGGATCTTAGTGCTAACCACTGTAAAGCTTTAAATCTGGGATTAAAGAATACAATAAAATAACTGATCAATAAAAATGTAGCTGAGAAACGTTGTTTTGGCTGCCTCCGGCTTTCTTAAATGTTTCTTTTTAAATTAATAAAAACTAGTAAACACAACCCCATGCAAAAAATCTACCATATTCTACACCAGCTTCCATTAAAATATTCCTTATATACAGAGAGACAGATACTCAACTAAATATACCTAAAATTGGGTCATAAGAGTAATTATTTTCATTTGCTAATTATAATTGTCTATTAACGTACAGAATAACTGTGTGATCATTATTGGTTAAGAGCTGTGATGGGTTGATGGCCACTGAAGTAAACTAACTTGTTTCTCTAATTCTTTAAACAACATATGAAGCTCAGGTGACCGAAGCATATAAAACATGTTTCAAGGTACTCACTATTTTTTCAAAAAGAAGGGAACTTTAGTTCATTCTTTAAAAATCTGCAGTTACAGAAGAGCATTTACATTTGATTGATTAATCATTTTATCTTGTGTACAATCACAAACAAATTATTCTAAAATGTCATGTGCTGTAATTGTCCTTTTTTTTGGTCCATAATAGTTTTTTCTCCCTATAAAATGGCTTAGTGATGCCATTTGGAAAGATCAAATAATGTTTCCTCAAATTCATTAAATTCAACAAATAATTCCACAGCAGCAATCTTTTCAATCATTATACCAAAAGGATAAACAATAATTGTAGAACTGGTTTTTCTTGGATGTTTAACGTGCCATCATTTTATTGTAAAAACAAAGATTTTCCTGATAAGGAAATATTTGAAATTAAAATTAAGAAATTGTTAGATTGGACACAAAGGTAAATATGCATGTCACTTCAAAAATAAATTTATTAACAAGATTTTTTCAAATGATCTAATATTCTTTTACCTAGAATTTAGTGAGACCGAAGCAAGTAAATGTGGGCTGAAGTGCAAGGCAAAGTTTTTGGTATTTTCTTATTCAGCTGCAGCATATCTGGGCACAGCTTTTTTTAAAACAAAAACAAAAACAAAAAAACACCAGAGGAAAATAGTCACATATGGAAAGGGATTAAGCTTTCGCTCACTGCACGCTGTGCTCTTCATCTGGGTGAAACAAAAACATTAAGACAGCAGCATTCATATGCTGAATGCACTGTGTGATTTGACTCTTGCTCTCAGTTTCAAAATATGTTTACTCAAAAGTAAGTGGCACTGTGTTCAATAGAATTCACATCTTATTGCTAGGAAAAAAATGGGTGATCCCTAAGCAGGGAGAAACTAGCCTCAGCAATAAATCCAATGAGTGAAGAAGTGGTAAAAATCTGGTACATACAATCTCAGAAAATTTTAGTTTCCATTGCAAGCTTAGGTGCAATTATCTATAGTTGTCCCAAAGGTGCTTTTTAAAAGGCAACTGAACTTGATTTTTTCCCCTTGAAAATGTTTTGCTTCTCATCTAAGAAGCTCCTTCAGTTCTGACTCAGTCAGAACTGAAGAAAGCTTGTTGGATAAGAAGTGAAACGTTTTCAAGGGGAAAAACCAAGAAAGCCCAGTTGTCTTTTGAAAAACACCTTTGGGACATAGGTGCCATTGAAATTATATACCTAATTCAAAGCAAACCAAGAAACAATGAACATACACAGGAAGCAGTAATCACAGGTAGGGTTGATTACCTTGCCAGATCCGGAGAGATGCTGGATTTTCTATTTTTAGCCAGTTCCTGTAGCTTTCATCATGCAAACAGCTGTAGTGACCCACTATGTGTGCTATGACAGCTAGAGGAAATGTCTGAGTATGGGGTGTTCAAGTTTTAAAGGGAAAAATCCTTAGGCAACAAACCCATGGGAGAATGTGCAAGCCACTGGATGTATAAATAAATGAACACCTGGAGTAGCAATGCACAGCTGGAGGCCCCAGGACCATGTATGCCTCCCTCCAAGTTCTGAAAGCTGAAGTCTAAAGAAGGCCATATGCATTGCCCTAATGCATACCGTCTGATGTCCTGAAGGTGTTTTGGATTATAGTTCCCATAAGATATAGTCAGCATGATGAATGATCAGAGCTTATAGGAGTCAAAACATCTGGAGAGCATCAGGTTGCCTATGCCACTGTTTATGAAATTCCCAACTCAGTGCCCTAATATATGATAGCCTACTTTGACATTAACCCATCAAAGGCATTTGGAAAGCTTAGGTATTCCTGGGAAAAGGACACATTTTACATAAATGTATATAGAAACACATTTTTCATAAAGTAAGATTTGGATCCCTTGAACGTGTATGCTCAGTGTAGGTGGCCATAACTGGGTGAGGAACAAAATGTTTATTACTCAGTCTTCATTTTTTTCTACTCCAAACCTTCCAATCAAGTTGCCCCCATCCTGTCAGGTAAAAGATGCATGCTTAGCAGGGTGAAATATCTTTGTATAAGCTTGATTATAATGTTTTGGAGAAATTGGGTGAAGGAAATTTTTCTCAAAAATGCATTTGAACTGGAGACCAGGACATAATTACACTGAAGCAAAACCTGGTTTAGTGGTGGCAGTGCTGGAGGCAAAAACAGGTCTAAAGATGGAAGGGGCTACAGATTTAGCAAATTAGAGTAGCAAGTGATATCTGATTGCCTATAAACAATAAGTATTTGATTGGATATAGTACATCGTGTATCTGATGAAGTCAATAAGGTAGGCAATAAGGGAATAGCATGAGGTGATGGGGCAGGACTACAAAGACAATGGGGGTTCTGAGAAAACAAAGAGGCAGTATTTGATGAACGTGGTTTTTATATCTTGTTTTGCTTTCCCAGTACATTGGCCTTCTAAATGGGTTATGGCTGAACTGAGAATTTAGTTTTCTGGGAAGGTATATTTGGGGGCGCACGCGCGGGGGGCTGATATTAGTTCCCCCCTATTCTCCTTTATCAGGTCACCATATAACTCTTCAGATTAAGGTTTATATATACATTTTGAATACTTGCAATTAAATAGTTGATATTAAAAGTTTTAGTGTTGTATGGATTATGGTTGGCATGTTTAATCAAAAACTCAGCGATACAAAAAGGGACATGCAAAATTCCACATTCTGATTATAGAACATACCAGTATTCCCCAAAACACATTGGTCAATCTGGCTATTTTGGTGGTGGCTATAATTTTCTGAAAAGGAATCTTCCAGAAGAAGGGGTTTCTGATATTCTGAATAAAACAGGATGAGTTCCAAATAGAAAACCAGGAAACACTACCTGGAAGATACACTACTGAAGAACACAAATGGATGGATCAGCTTCTTTGGAGAGAAAAAAATAATAAAATGTTCTGGGGATCAGAACACAGAATTTTTCACCCAACCACAATTAATACTTACTATAATATCATAACCTAGCTGTCTTATCTAAAACATAATCAAAAGTATAGACCATGGCTACAATTCATAAGTTACACACACACAGAGACAAACATGGGTATTTTAGATAAATATTCTAAAAGTCACCATTAGCTGACTGTAAAAAAAAGAAGCAAATACTGAGAAAGAAATAACTATGATTTTTTAAAAAGCTGAAAAAAGAAGCACTACAGGATGGAATCAAACTAAAGCCATTATTAAAACCAAGGAAGCATTTATTTCAACATTTATGAGTTCAATTCACGTAAGATTTCAATCTTCAACATTCTGGAGAAAACATATTCAAAATGTCAGGAATTGTAGAAAAACATGTTAAAGTTTTTTGAAATATTTACTTTTTCTAAAGATGTGCAATTAAGGACATAAACTCATGGCTTTTTTGCTCATATATCAATACATTTTATAATGAATACTCATCATAGCAAATGTTTGTGTTTGTCCATGTTTTAAGTCTATATCTGTACCTTATGCACCTAGTGGATTCTATAAGCCAGCTAAGTCAAAGAACTGGGTTGAAACGGAATCAGTCCTACAGGGATACCGGAGTACTTTGGATTAAGTGGGCTGTGGATCAGGTTGTGCATTCATGAGTAAAGAGTTCAAGGCTCTTATGCCACAAACAGAACACAACGCTACCTTTGAGGATTTTAATAAATGTAGGCAACACAGCCAGCCAAAGGGTTGCTGTCCAAATAGACTGACACACAGGCCAATGTAGCCTCTAATGACAGAGTAAGATAATGACAGGCCCCACTCAAAATCAGCAGGAAGAGGAAGATCAATCTTGGCAGAGTGAAGGAAAAATGCCGGCTTTCTTCATGTTAGCTCATCTCATACATATCTGCGTTCAGCTGCTGCCCCAGTACTGGGGCGCTCTGCATTAACTACACAGTGGATCAATAACAATTACATCTTCTCAAAAACATGACACATAGCAGGATTGGGCTGACATTTCGCTTAGGCCAACACTGATCTCAGTGAATCTGATTCCAGCCCTAAATTCAAGTCAAGCCTAGGTCTAGTCAGAATAAGCACGGAGAGGAGAAAACAACAATAACAATACAAGAGGAAACTAACTGCTCTTGCCTTAGCTTTGGAGTAAAACCCTTGCACATTTGTAATTTAGTGTTCTTCCTACTGTGGTTATGAATTTTGAAAATCGATCCAAAGCAATAATAATAATAAACAAATTACTTACTGTGACATCAATGTTAATAATATCACCATCCTGGAGAGGGCGGCTTAAGCACAATCATAAAGGAAAGGGAAAAAAAAGATACAACATTTAATGGTGACAGGCAAATCTTAGTTAAGACAGAGTAACAAAATAAATACACTTTATCCCATACACCCCAAAAGCCACATGAAAAGCATCAATATAATTGCAAAGCAGAATGGAAGGAGGCAAGGATGATAACTAGTTTTAATATTGGATTCCTACCAGTTCAAGTTAACCCCCAACAATAATTTAAATAAAAGAAAGAATCCATAATATAAAGCAAAGGAATAAAAATCACCATTATGATTATCTTATCATCATGGAAAGACTGACATTTGGCACCTCTTATTTTCTGAACAGGTAATATTCATTGATAATTAGCAACATATTCATGTATAATTAACACACACACTCCACCTTTAGATTTCTAGAAAATTAGTATAATTTTTCTGTTGAGTGACTTTTCTGTTTTTGATGATATATCCCAGACTGAGGTACTGTACCATGCTGGGAAAAGAGATGGCGAAGCAATAATCTTTGCTTTTATTATTATTATCCCCTTTTGATGTGCCAACATCATATTCTTACTGCACAGCAACTGGTGGTACTTGGTTTTGATAAAATATAGTAACCGAGCCAGGCTGCTGTATTCATCTTGATTCATTTGGGTTAAAGGAGAACTTCCATGCAAACCACACGGACTATGTAAAGATTTGTAATGTGGCCTATTAAGTAGGCTGAATGGATAATGTTATGAGAGTGTAACATGGAAAAAAGAAATGGATAGCCACATCATCTTAATTTTCAATAAGAAAAACATGAGTACCTGTCAGGAATTCCATGGCTTACCACGTTGTTTACTGAAGTACACACAGATTTTGGAAAACCTTTAAATCCTAGAGGTGACGGGTAACCATTGTGCTTGATTATTTCATAGTGAACCAAACAATCTATTTCTTCTGTAGTCATGCCAATCTGAAAGATCACAATTTCAAATTTGTGTTGAATTAAGTGGCTAGTGCAGTCTGCATATTAAACGAACATGGCTAAAGCCTTTTTTAAAACACACACACACACACACACACTCTATTTCTAGCGAGTGACTTCGTATCAATGCATTCTTCCAGGAAGCATTTGGACATCTCTAGGACTCCCAACCACCCCTTTCCAAAATACTACTAACAGGCAAGGTCGCCTCTCCAAGTTTCCTTTGATCTGATTTACACGTGCAGCAGAAGTTCAGGAAAGTACAATCAAATATATTCTATCACTTTTTATGGCAGATGATGGGTTGCATATGTGAATGCTTCTCTAAATAAAGATCTTGTCTCAAGTAAACAACTACCTATTTTGAAACTTCTCCTCTCAACATAAAATATTAGCTTTTTAGCTGCAGGGAAGATTTGAGATGTCACACACTATTCCATTGCTTCAAGATCTTTTGAGGGGACACTGCCACTGTATCCTGCTCCAGCTGTATCTCTGACCTGAAGTGGAAGAAATGGATAGTGCAAATGGCATGTTGTATCATGCTGCATCCAGACTTCTTGGAAGCTCCCATATGGAACAAGAAAGGCACCACTCTTAGGAAAGTGAATCCTTCGCTATATAATAGTTGGAGTCCTAGGAAATACCCCACTTTGTCCTTGTTCACACGGTTTAAATGCATTCTGTCCATATAATCCTCTTTAGCATTCCCAGTCCACTGTCAGGCATAAGAGAAAAGCAATTACTTGGTATCAGGCCCTGCCTTTTTGCTCATCTGATGTTCTAAAATCCTGTGTGTACGTTTGTTGAGAGTGCTATATACATACAGAAAAACAATATGGTTCTCCTGTATTTTATTTTAACCACATCTGCATTTTCCCATACAATCATCTTTTTCTTAGCAGCTTAGGCAAAATAATTTCATTTTTCCCACAATCAACATGATTTTTCACTGTGCATTGCTGACTATATTATTCCTTGCCTTTAGAATTGCCATCCCACTTTAGTATTTCAACCTGTCCCTGGAAGCAGTGTCTATATCAATGTAAGCAGCGGATATTCCAATATTAGCATTTCCAATCCAGCACCCCAATTTTAGATACCTATCATTTCCAGAAACATTCATTTTTGCAGCTCAAATTTTCTAGATTTTGAGTTATACTGGAATTGATTATTTCTGGTAAGAGTTTGCAACAAAGGTCCATAACATGTTTGAATATAAGTAAAGTACGCGAAAATGTACTTTAAATATTATCATTGCAACTCCTTTTCCTGGAACAGTGCCAAGATAGGAAATAGGTAGGGCTGAACTTTGAAATTTAGTAGAAAAACCTCTCTCATTGTCAAGAAGTAGCTTTGAGTGTTCCTGCGAAAATTGGCTGTGATTTGAATGAGCTATAAGCCCATGAATATGATACTTTAACAAAGGAATTATGATGGGTATAAACTATCAGTAGCTTCCTTACTTTACAAAGATGCACAGTTACCTGCAACATAGCAAAAGAATTAGGAATTAGAAACAAAACTATTGCGGAATTCCGTTTTTCATTAAAACAGATATTGTGACTGAAGACAGGGAGAAACAAAGAGATAAGTTATTATCTCATAATACTTGGATAACAAAGTTTGGGTAAAAGACATGATGGATTTCAGCAATTTGAATCTATTACTTTTCTTTCACAGTAAGATCCCATCAATTCCAGAGATGGGCCGTGACCTCAGTGCCTTCCAGCTAAGATGCAACCTCTAAATAAACAAGGCAACAAAATTGCTGTCTATTGGTATATATGGCTGCTAATTAATTCTCCAATTATGTTCCTTGTACATATTTAATTTATATTTTATGAGTGTGTCGGTCTATATGTATAATCTTTGGAGGGTTTTTTAAAAGCTATAGTTGAAATAAAACCACTGAGTAAACAATAGTAAAACTGTAATAAGGAAAAGAAAATGATAGTAATCATTTTAGTATACAAAAGAATATACAAAACAAATGTATCAATTCGTATGTAATAATGAAATGAAAATGCATCTTAACATTCAATTAAATTTCTGTGAAAATAGGTTAATTGAGAGAGAGGGAAACATTATTAGGCATTAGTTTCCTTGAATAATCAGTACAGCATTCAATATACAGATTCTATTTGCTCAAAAATCTTGGATTTTACTAGTGCAAATCTGCCTGATTTTCTTTAATTGTATTGCTTGCCCCAATTTACTAATCTATACATATAATTAGTAGCATTTTTCTTGTGATTAATTTTGCTGCCATCAAAATTAGTTTTCATTAATTGATGTGTTTTATGTGCATCACACTAAAAAAATAAGATGGATTTTAGATAAAAAGCCAGTTTAACCAATCTTTAGTGATATATGCTAATATGACTACATAAGTAACATTTTACACACTACATTAATCATGGATTTATTAATTCTTATTAAAAGTAACCCAAGTAGAGTTTGATATTACACTTCTAAATATCAATTTCCATTAATATACTAAAATAATATTATAATTGCTTTTATCCAGAACAGACAGCATGTTTGATAACAGATATAAACACTTTTACTTCTAAAGTTCATTAGTATATTTAATACTAATCTTAAAGTCACTACTTGAAAGAGTCATTATAACATTATATATGGTACTTAAAATCTGCTATCTGAATAAACTGGAACCATAGCAGTTTGTCTATCATATAAAATCACTTTTTTCACATACCCTTGTTTAAAGAAGTAACTAGCAATATCTCTCTGCCTATCAAAACCTGTGCACACTATCAATCAAAACTTATTCACAAAAGCCTATGAAAAGTATGTTTTCATAATCCATTACTTTTAATCTTAATATTATGATGTTTTTCCTGATAGGCCAAGACAATTTTGATGGTTGCTGTTTACAACTATTCATTCCAATATTTATTAAACTTGAGGACATGCAATTTAGTATCTTAAGATGATTTTGCCACTTCCCCAGCCCAAGCCTTAGAAGAGTTTCTCCAAAAGTTGTCATCAATTAAATTCTTAACATGGAGCAGTTGCTTCAAAAGTAATTTATTTAAGTTTCTTTTTATCAAATGTACTGTCTGAGGAGTCCTTGGTGCTCTCTGAGCTTGGTGGCTTTCTTGCAGATGTTTCATTACCTAAACTAGGTAAATTTATCAGTGCTAGTCTAGCACTGATTGATACTGATGAAGTTATCTAGTTTGGGTAATGAAATGTCAGCAAGAAAACCACCAAGCTCAGAGAGCACCAAGGACTCCTCATTTAAACTCTTTTAGGTTTTAGTCCTTCCTGTATTGCAAGTTCTACCTCAGTTTATTATCTGATAATACAAGATCAGTTAATTAATTTTGCCACAGTGCCAGGTCTTTAAAGATATCTCACCAGGGACATTTTTATGGTTATATCATTTTTAATGAAACAACTCTGTGAAGTCAAGCATTGTTCAAGGTGTGTGTGTGTGTGTGTGTATTTTCCCGTATAATTGTGTTTAATTTGGAGTTTGTAGTTCTGAACATTTCAGGCTTGGTTGATCATTTCAAGTTATTCAATTTGTTTATTTTTTCATCGTCACAGTCTTAAATATTTATTTCTATTAATTTCATCTTGGCTCTGTTTAATTTATAACTTAGTTTATAATTTTACATGATGACATAAAATACTAGGTCTTCATTTAGCCACCTGCATATAGTAAATGTTATTTAATATAGCTTAATAATATGATCCTCTCTAATAATTTTACAAATGGCTCTCGACTTAGAACAAATATCGCCCCAAAAAGTCTTTGAGTGAAACTAGGAACTAAGTTTTTGAGTAAACTTAGCAATCATGCATTAAAAGGATCTGCCCTTTTATGGACTGCCAATTGGCTAAAAGCAGAAAACAAAAAATAGTAGTAGATGGCCAATTTTCTCACAGGAAGAAATAAAAAGCAGAATGCCTCAAGGAGCTGTATGGGAAACCGTGCTTCTTAATTTGTTCACAAATGATCTTGACTGGGGAGGAAGTCATGAGGAAGACCAGTTTGCAAATTATAACAAACGATTCAGGGCGGTAAAAACCAAAAGCAACCACAAAAAGCTCCAGAAAAATCTCTTCAAACTGGTGAATCGACATTTAGAGGTAAACGTGGTTCAGTTTAAATATGTATGTAAAATAACACATGCAGAAGCAAACTGTCCTAACTTTACGTATAAACTGATGGTGGTCTGAGTTGTGTGTAACTAACCAAGAACAAAATATTAGGGTCACAGTGGACAGGGTAATGTAAATGTGAACTCAAACTGCAGCAGCTATGAAAAAAGACAGATTCCACACTACAGAACATTAGGAAAAGGACAGGAAATAATATTAGCAATATTGTAATGACCTTGCACAATTAAAGAACAGTTTAGTATAATAAATTTGTGGAAGATACACATATTTATCATCCAGGTCTATCAAAAGCCTTATTAGGAAGGAAGATTTAGTAAAAAGAGCCATAGGGTTTTTTCAGCACAGATGATCTGCATAATTAAAAGAAATTCTAAAAGTTGGACTACTCTGAAAAATCCACTGATAGGTGCAAACTGGCAAAGTAGATATAAAATGGTATTACTCTCTTCTTGGAGGGGATCTCTTTTTCCACTTGCTTCTCACTTTCATGAATGGAATGGAAAAGTATAGATCAAGTTGGATCAAGTATGGATCCAACTTCCTGTTGCCAACCCAACCCCATTTCAGGAACTGAGATTATCTGATTTTGGCAGAACCCAGCTGTAGAAGCATATCCAAGGCCTGATTTTTCCCTTTGAGTTTGAAGTCTCCAACCATGGAATGGGAAATATAAGGAATCTTCCTGTGCCATTTTTAAAAGGAAAGAAGTGATATATAATAGCAATAGCACTTCATAGCGCTTTAAAGCTCTCTCTAAGCGGTTTACAGAGTCAGCATATTGCCCCAACAATCTGAGTCCTCATTTTACCAACCTCGGAAAGATGGAAGGCTGAGTTAACCTTGAGCTGTTCAGAATCAAACTCCTGGAGTGAGCAGTGAATTAGCCTGCAATACTGCATTCTAACCACTGCGCCACCACGGCTCTAATTAATCTACTTTAAATGACATTATTAGCTGGACATAGCAGATAGAGGCATGTAACAATTGTATTTTAAAATCTTTGTGGTAAGTTAGGATCCTTTTTTGGTGTACACCTACTTCTATTTTTTGCTCATTTTGCACATAATTCAATTGTGATCAGAAAGTAAAGCATCTATATTTACCAAATTTAGCTGGAAAACCATAAAGACCAAGAATTTTATTCAACACTGAACTCTTTACTGTTTAACCTTTTCTTTTTGAGGATTTTTTTTGTTTTAATTTTGATTTTTTTTAAAGAAAAGAATTATTTTACTTCATCCATTATATGCTGCATCATTCCTCAAAGAGGTTATGAATGTATTAATTCATATAATTTATTATTAGACTGCATTAAAATAATATTGATGAAATGAGCCTCTTCTTTTGCTGATTTGTTACATATACAATTTATATCAAACAATTCATTCTACATTTTTTCCTCCAGATATATCTGGTAATCCTCAAGAATTCTGCTTTTGTGAAGTTCACAATTTTCTACTTCTATTGTTTTTCAAAGATTCAAACATATGTCCTATCTCAAAACTCTTTCATTATAGCTATTTTATTATAACTATCTTTCATATTGTATTTCTTTTAGTCAAAAGTAATGACATAAGCCTTATATATACTCAGGATTCCATGTTGATCAATTTATATGGTATCACATATTGATAAAAAAAATATCTCAATATTTCACCTTTTGTATGCAGGCTGAATCTTGGATTTTGATTCACAAAATTAAGGAGGTGTAGTATGATAATATATGAGATTTTTTTCAACTTTTATACTGCTAGAATAAGTCTCATATATTGTCATAGAATCATATTAGACTGTAGGAGCTACCAGAAGCAAATATATTCTGTGTAAGTATGATGTAAAATCTGAGAGAAATAGAAACACAGTAATTCAATGAATCTGGGGAATATATTTACTGTCTTTAGCAGCATAACATATTCTGTTAAAAGTCACTTATCATCATGATTTCTCCTTTATCAGATTCAACAATTACATTAAAGAACACACAGTTGGGTTTCTGGATAGATAAATACATATCAAAGAAATCATTCTATCTTCTAAAATACCATTGATGAACATATACCTTCCATTAACATGCTCCTTAACATTCAGGGTTTAGAATGGCATGTTTGCTTGTCATTGTGGAAACTGTTTTTGCAGATGAAATAGGAGGGATGTGATCCCTCCTTTAAGTTATAGCCCAGGTACCTTTAAAATTAGATTCATATTTTTCAGTCTGCCTTATTATTATTTTTCTTCCATTTTAACTTCAGTCATTGTCAAATTCTTTTCCTTTCTTTCTTTCCTTTCTCATATACATTTTTTCCTTTCTCTTTTTTTTCTTCTGTCAACTTCAAAAGGTCTTGGACTATGTAGGAAACAAACACATACACACAAACTCACTTTCTGTTATAAACAAAAGTATCTCTTGGATATTTTGCAAAGAAAAATCACATTCAGTTTTAAATAAGTTCAAGTTTAAATAATCCAAGTGGTGTTTTCTTTTAAACAATGGCTATGGCAGTAGAATGAAATATTTCTCATTGTTTTTTGTATGGAAATTGCAACAGCAAAACAATAGAAAAGTATTTATTTACTACCTTTGGGGATAAGATATGTACAGTATAGATTAACTCTTTGGACAGTACCAGTTTTATTGCAAATGGAATTCTTTGTTTTATTAAAAGCAGACTATTTTAGAATCAAAGATTTATGAACAGAAATATTAAACATTTTCCTAAATCTTGCATATTATATATATTTGCCTTGGAACCAGTGTAATATAGGGAATCCTAAATTCAGTTTAATATTGCATTATTTGTTCAATGCAATATTAGCAAATGTGTATATTTCATTTTAAAGAAGTTAAAGTAACATTAGTTGACTTTCACCGACTGCTTTTGGTGTGATTTTTTTTCATACAGAATCCCCTGGCTTTTGCATCAAAACTTTGGCTGCACTAATTAACCTATTAAATAATATTAGATTCAACAGCAGCTTGACATAGAAAACTCAGCAAAATCTAATATGAATATTTCAGGTTTGGATTCTGAAGAAGAGAGTTCAGTTCCAGTGTCTAGTAGTGACAAAAATGATCTTAAAAGGAATGAGTTTTCAATTTTCAATGTACAGTATCCTGTATTTTAAAAATCAGCGAGCCCTACACAAACTTTGAATAAACTGCTTAGGTTATAAATTTATCAGTTGGTTTTAAAGCCATCGTTTAAAAAAAGAAAGTTCTTTCTAACTAGCAGAATGCTTTTACTGATAGGTCAAGTAACAGTTCAGCTGGGGCAGCTTTTTAGAGAAAATGAAGTATGGGGAAAGGGTTAAATTGTTCTCTTTTTAGTGTTCCTTTTTTTCTCTTTATCCCGTTTTGTATTATTTCATGCAGTTCTTGCTGGATACCATTCTCTCTAATAGAAAACTCACTGCCAAGAAAAATAGAGGCAAAATTAGTTTGCAGAGAAACCAGAGGGGGATCTCGGCATGCTTGAGGAAACCCTGAAGTCTGCAGAAGTACAGAGCTTATTTTTCAAGAACCATCAAAGTCCCCCCCCTTCAGTATACAACCTACCAAGAAGTGGAGATATGAAATGATGGAAAAGAAAAATGGGAAACAAGGGATACAAATCAGTCTGTTTGAATACCTTATCACTTATTCATTATCTTGTAAAAAGGTATGAATGGTGAAATGTAATACTGAACAGGAATCAGAATGAAACATCCAATATTATTTTATTGTTGTTCCCATTCCTCATTCCTATTTCAAGTACCTTTTCATCTGTTCTTTATTCTATCGTATTATATAAACACACACCTCCTTTCTCTTCTTTGGATTGTCTGAACTGTCATTTAACAAAGCCTTTCCTTTCTGCAATCTTCTAAGTTGACCTTATGTTAATACTCTACTACTCATTCAAAATTGTTTATCCCTTCTGTAATTCTTTTTTCCACTTCTTAAATGTTTTTAATTTCATGTGGGCTGTTGTTTGATTTCATTCCATTTAAATAAATCATAAAGGTATCTCCGAGTCAAGCCTGGCTATCAATGGATTCATCTATGCAGTTTTCTTGGCAACAATATATATGAGGGGGCTTGCCCTTGCCTTTTCTGAGATATTCTTTTTTAAACATTTCTCTTTCTTGATGGTCTTCCATCCAAGCAGTAACCAAGGGAAGGCAAAATTGAAAAGGTATAGGATTGTGTCTATGGCACACATCTGCTGATGGAATGACATCTACTACATCAACACTTCTATGCAAAGCTTTCTATGTCTATTTCTATGTGGCTGCAATTTTTCTCTTTCTTTTTTATTCCTCTTGTTTGAATTCTTTGATTTTATCTATGTTTATTGGTTTTAAAACACACATTTCAAATATCAGTTTATAATTGTCCATTACCCACTTCATATATTTCTTTCCCTTGGTTGAACTCAAATTCTTGATTCTTCTAACTATATTGCTTCCATTTTTCCTCCTCCTCTTTTGATTTCAACAATCTTTTAATTTCCTTTGTAGGTTTGGCCTTGTCTATTATTTTTTTCTGAAGATGTTTATCACAGCATCTGAACATCACTGATATGTTTATTTTTTTGCTTTTTCCATCTAACCTTACCATTCTTTCATTCTTAAGATGATTAATTCTTCACCTATTCAAATCAATAACCTCTATGTACCATTCAATTCTCATCTTAATTTTTCTATCCAGCCAGTCTCTAATTCAAACTTTTTGTTTTCATCTTTGGAACATTGGAAAAATTGGTCCTTTACCTTGCAACATAGCTAAAACCTTATGAAGCCTCATCTCCATTACTGCAATATTCTTCTAGGGCTTCATCATTCATATCTTGTACCTTACGTTTTGGTCCTTAATCCAGCTGCTTGACATATTTAAGTGCTTGTGATTTCAGCCATCTGATTCTCCTTTTTTGTTCTCTATTCTAGCTCTTATTTTCCTTTCATCTTCACTAGAAACTTATTTAGGTTACATTTACATCTCAACAGGCTCATGCTGCTCATTCTAATTCATCTTCTTTCTACACTGCCCTCCGTTTCTGTTTTCCATCTCTGCCCCCTTCTCTGGCTAGATGGTCTCAATTAATTTGTTGATAATACTTTATGCCTAAAGGATAGGTCAGCAAAGAATGGAATGGAATGGAATGGAATGGAATGGAATAGAATAGAATAGAATAGAATAGAATAGAATAGAATAGAA
>JANHFL010004340.1:41689-53546 GCA_032468155.1 Oxyrhabdium leporinum
TTTCACCTCGCCTGCCTTGGCCAGTGGCTAGAGTCATGCCCGCACCCAGCTATTCCCTGGCTCCTTCGCTTTCTCCCCTGCCCAGACCACATGACCCAGCTGATCTCCACGTCTCGCCAGCTCTGCTCACCACGGCTGCCCACAAAGGTAAGGTGCTTGGCCGAAGGGCCACCTCAGGGTGGACACAGGGAGGCAAGGCTACCTTTCGGGCCTTGCTCTTGCCATCCTTCTGCCATCCTTCTACCAGCATGCCGCCCACTTGCCCTTCGCCTTGGATCAGGGAACATGCCAGTTCCTGGCTATGGCTTTCCCCAGGGCCTCCGCCTGCATGCCAGGTCTCCACTGTGAGAACAGTGCAAGCCCCATGGGCTAGAAGCTAAGGCTGACAGCAGGGAAGGAAGATCCATTCCAGGCTTGCTGTGCTCAGCTGAAGGACTGCCTTGGAGGGGGGGGAGAGACACCTGATGAGACTCAGCCGCCTTTCGGGTCCAGCTTCGGCTTCCGTGGGGTCTTCCAGGTGTGAGGCCTGAGAGAAAATGCCTCCCCCAAGGGCTGCCCACTCGCCCATCCACCAGCCTTGTTGCAGGATGGATGCGGGACCCCAGGCAGAGTGGAGGTTGAGCAGGCGGCAGCTAGAGTAGGGCCCAAAAGGTGGCCAAGCCTTGCCGTGCAGGCAGCCAACAGTCAGCAGAAGTAGCCTGCAGTACTGCACTCTAACAATTGAGCCACCGCAGCTCAAGAAAGCACCATGGCTCAAATTACCTCCTTTCCTTCTTCTGCAGGGAACAAATGGCTATCCCAAACCAACTAGGAAGGTGGAGAAACAAGAGCCGATACGTCTTAATAGCATCTCTGTGGATACCCAGCTGATACCAAAGATATCAGGATTCATTACACGAAGAAAACTCTCCTAGTGTTTGAGATGCACATATCTAACTCAAAGATGGATTATCTTCAACTGTCTCAATTTCTAAAACATAATCACTCCTTAGAAGAGAGCAAAATGATGTCTCTGAATGGCTTTTTCAAAACTGTGAAAATATTAAGCTTTCTAGAAAGAGAGAGATAGAGAGAGAAATGAGAATGAGACCACAAGCTCTGTTTTTGATTAACAGACCAACGATGTAATTGCATTTTTGATGTTGGTTTTTTTTTAATTGTTTTTAAACAGCTCCATCTGATTTGTTGTATAGGGCTGGGAGGATTATTTTTAAGATTACTGTTTTGACTTTAATTATAATTATACAGAGATCCTTTAAGTTGCATTTTGTATTTTTAGGTCAAGAGAAGTGACCTGCTATGAAAAAGTTTTGCTTTATAAGTGGAAGAGGAAATTTGGAAATTTTAAACCCTAAGAATTCACAGATGACTTTGGGAGCCACAAAATGACACTCCAATTCTCAGCTAAAGGTTCCCCTTTCCAGTCATTTCCTATTCTAGGAGGGGGATGCTCATCTCCACTTCTTAGCTGAGGGAACCAGTGTTGTTTGAAGACACTTCCATGATCATGAGGCTAAAATGACTGTATGCCAAGGCGTACGGAACGCTGTTACCTTCCCTCTGAGGTGGTACCCATTTATCTACTCGCATCTGCATGCTTTCACACTGCTAGGTGGGCAGGAGCTGGGATAAGTAACGGGAGCTCACCCCCGTCGCGTGGCGCTTGGGTCTCGAACTGCTTTCCAACTGACAAGTTCAGCATCTTTAACCGCTAAGTCATCTCATATATTGCAGACGGGGTAGCCTTAATCCCAGTCCAGCAAGAAGGGTGGATGGAATCGTGACTCTTGCAGAAAATTGGTGGCCAACTCTTTGCCTAGAGAATAGAATAGAAAAACTTTATTGTCACTTTGAATGTACACTAATTGGCATACATTAAAAATGAAATTTCGTTGGGTACAGCTGTCAAAGGGTCACCACGTCCAATTTTACATTACAAAAACATGACAAGATAAATAAATAAATAAATAAATAAATACCCACATTATGTATATACCCACATATATTATATGACACAGAGCAACAACATAGTCTAGTTATACATGTTTATGGGAAGAAAAACGAATCTTCTGAGTTTACCAGAAGGATGGCATATGGAACAAAGCTGTTACAGAATCTGGTAGTCCTGCTAGAAATACTTCGAAACCTCCTCCCAGAGGGGAGCAACAGAAACAGACCATGAAGTGGGTGTGTGGGATCTCTAACAATACTTCGAGCTCTAAGCACATAGCGCTTATAAGCAGTATCCTGAATAACAGGAAGCGAGCTTCTTATAATTTTCTCGGCTGTCCTTACCACTCTCTATATGGACTTTCTATCTGAGGCACCGCAGCCACCAAACCAAACAGTGATGCAGTTTATTAAAATGTTCTCAATCATGCCTCTGTAAAAAGTGGCCAGGACAGAAGAAGAAAGATGTGCTCTCCTCATCTGATGCAGGAAATGCAGAAGCTGAGGAGAACACAGCTCAAACACAGTCATGTTTGCCACTTGGACTGTATGAATGGAACTTTGCAAATTTTTGATTAAGACAAGCAGAACCTCTTCCCACAACAGAAATTGTTTTTCAATATACACTACATAACCATGACAGAATAAATACAAAATTATGCATATACCCACATATATGACACAGAGAAACAACACAGTCTAGTTTAAATGTATACGTGTACATGGTGAGAAAACTAATGTTGCAAGTTTACCAGATGGATGGCATAGGAAACAAAAGCTGTTACAGAATCATTTCATGCAAAGATGAGTTGCAAACTTTGGAGGTTAGGTGGCCTTTTGGTCCCTGAGTACATATATTTATATACCCCCTGTTGTGCATTCGTCAGTTTTAAAAGAATGTCCTCAATTTAGGAACAATGAGAAATTAATCTGACCAATAGTGCTGAAGGGAGCATGTAGGGCTTCTTTCTCTGTCCCCAAATCTTCTTTAAAAGAGCTAACATACATGATTTTAAATTATTACCACAATATTACCCTCAACATACGCGGAAAAGTAGTTAAGCATTGGACAGTTCAGCTCTTCACTAGCATATGGGGCTCGTTGGATAAATATGAATTAGTCCCTCTCTTTCAGTCAAGCCTACCACACAGGACTGTTGTGGAGGTAAAATGAGAGACCTCCTATATGTGCTTTGGAAAATCTGCGAAAAAATGTAAATGTAAATGCACTAAGTAACCATACTTTTAAAAATGTGTGTTGTTTTAATTTAAAATGTGATATTTTCCCCCCACTGGGATTGCATTTTTTATAGATTTAATGTAATAAACAGTGCCATGGTATGCTTCTACAAACAAGTTACAAATCCAGAATTAGTCTAGAGGAAGAGGAAGACAGAAAAATATCTACCGAAATAGTATAGATAGTTCTCAACTTACAATTTGTTTAGTGGCCATTCAAAGTTACAGTGGCACTTAAAACAGTGACTTATGACCATTTTTCAAACTTAAGACCATTGCAGCATCCCCACAGTCACATGATCAAAATTTGACTGCTTGGCAGCTGGTATGTATTTATGAAAATTGCAGTGTCCTGGGCTCATGTGATCACTTTTTGCAATCTTCTGACAAGCAAAGTCAATGGGGAAGCCAGATTCACTTAACAACCATTTTACTAACTTAACAGCTGCAATGATTCACTTAATAACTTTGGCAAGAAAGGTCACAAATGGAGCAAAAGTCACTTAAGAACTGTCTTGCTTAGCAATAGAAAATTTGGGCTCAGTTGTGGTCGTACCTAGAGGACTATTTGTATTGTGCAAATCAGTCCAATGTAATACCTATACAGCTGAAAATCAGCAAGTTTGAACCGAGAATCTGCCTGTGACCAAACAATGGAGATGCTCATCTGCCTTCACACAGAGATAAGTAACACAAATTGCTGATACATTTATTCAAAAGAATTGGACACCAAACCCTGACTATTAAACCACAAGAATTTTAGAAAGCTTCGGATACACAATAAACTCTACTCAGCTTTGAGTAGAGCAAATCTAGAGTTTAATAATGTGCTTTTAATTGTTCAGTTTATAAAGACAAACTCTTATTCTCCTTTTTTTCCTATAGTCAAGGCAGCAGAATTCCTGTATTTCTCACAGGCCCAAATCGTTTTCTTCTTCTGGCCTTCCACAGTGTGAAGGACAGGAATTTAAAAATGCCAAACGTACAATCCAAACAAAATAAATATTTGAAAAGAAACTGCTTAATTTTCAAGGCATCTATTGGAATTAGACTTTGGTTGTTTGGTATGGATACAGAGGGTGGGGGAGAAGATGGATCAAGGGAGGCAGCTTACGAATAATCAAGCATGTGAACGAAGCACGTGAAAAGTAGGAATTCTACTGTAATCAGTCTGCGGAGTTTATGAGGTACAATAGATAACTGTGAAATGCATACATGTAAAAGGAAATGTTATGAAATTTCAAAAAGCAAAGCCAGGAGCTGCCACGCTTGTGTTACCTTTACACTCCTCACAGCCAGACGCAGGACATGACGGGCCAGCTGACAAGCCTGACGAAGCCGTTGAATCTGATCTTCATTCTTAAGGTCTATTTCGTCTCCCATGTCAGGCGGAGCGCCTGTCGTCACATAGTCTGGCTGCTTTATATGCTTGGAAATGAAGGAACAAAAATGAAGATCAGAACATGGAGCATGACAATGGGATCATTTTCTCAGATAGAGGGCGCCCCCCTCCCCCTTTCAGCCTGTCCTATTGGTTGTCTGAGTGACCTTCCTAAGCCATCAGGGCAAACCCTGAAGCCTGCCCCAGTATTTGTCTCACTGCCCTTTTGAACTCCGCAGTGTTTGTTACTTGCAGAGCCTGTTAGCCCCACAGCACTGAAATTCAGGGTATCACAGCAGCTTTGCGCTCAGACCAAAGGTTCCTAATGGCACTTCTCACTTCTAGTTTGCCTTTTAAAAAAAAGAAAAATCCACGTTTTCAAAACAAGCTGGGTAACTTCGCAGAGTTCTGAACTGATATATGAATGAAAAGGGAAAAGCCTAAATCCTGAATCCCATAAAAGTGGATAAGAACTCTGACTGTTGAAAAGAATTACCAGTGTAGTAGCTGTTATTAAAAATTATTCTCTACTCTTGCACATGTATAACATAGAGTGTGTGTCTAGGTCTGTGTATATGGATATGTGTCTTCATGTGTGTGTGTGTGTCTCTCTCTCTCTCTTTCCGTGTGTGTGTGTGTGTGTTTGTGTTTGTGTGTGCGTGCGCACGCGTTATGCCTGATCTGTTCGGTTTCTTATAAGAAAGACATTAGACCTCAACACTGGCCGGTATTTTATTCATTTATTTCTGAGTTAGATTTCTATCCTTCTTTTTCTTCAGGAGCTTAAGATAGTGAACAATACCCCAAACTATTAGGAGCTTCCGTGGCTGAGTGAATCACCTCTACCCTATCCAACCTAGGCTAGGTGTTATACCCATACCATAATGGCACCATAGCATTCAATGCCTAAGCAGGCAGGAGACTTTTCTTCACTTTTCTAGTTCAGCAGTACCAGAATCCTCTGAGAGGCAAGTCATTCCCAAACTCACAACTCCCCCAAAGCTGAAAAAAGAATCCAACATCCCAGGCTTTAGACTAGTCTCAAAAATTGTTAAAATAAATGAGAAGATGACAGTGACAGATCACTTTCATCAGCTTACTGCAAAGAAAACAATAAGAACCTATCCATGTTGTCCTGAGGGATCAAATTCCACTCAAAGAAGTTTACAACAGGATACACACACAGACACACAAACGCATAAATAAACACAAAAATATTTCCAATATTTCAAAAGTAATAATTTACAAATTACAAAGTAATTTCAATGATAAAAGCCATCACAATTCAAAAATTGTTAATGAACATGAAACAAAAACAACACGACCATGCATTTTCTAAGAATCTGTCTGAAACAAGAATTAAACAATGAAATATATCAGGTATTTGAAACATACTAGGCAGCCTTTGCTCCTTTATCTTCCTGCATGTTATAAGCAGTATAATAATAGTTTGTTAAGATATATATCATGACAATTGAACAACTTTTTAATAGGAACATTATTAGCTGGCAGCATGACACTAAAAAAACCTTATGAATGGCGAGAACTGTTTTTGGATTTCCTAATTTAAAAATGGATATAAAAAGAATTTGTGATGTATGGCCAATTCCTATTTACATGATTTATAACCAATTTCATTATTTTTTAAACAAGAGGCTAACCAAAACATTGGGATATAGCAGCAGGAGTATCAAATTGAAACTGGCTGAGAAATTGACTGAATGCTCTTTATTATAGCAGGAACTAGATTACTTTGTACACCAATGTTCTGGTATCAAATCCCAGCCCTGGTAACCAAATCATGATTCAAACTGCTAGTTGTTGGGATGTACTTGATTATTAATCTAATAAATCTCTATATTGACTACTGAAAGAAGCAATAGAACAATAGAAATGATAGTACCTTAGGAACCGGATAAGGAGGAGAAACATCAGCTGGCCAAACTACCTTATAAGCATTTTTCTGTCTGTGGCAAAAAAGATATCTTCTTTGATGAATGCTTGACGGGTATAAGTAGATATGATTAACTGATGAGTAGAAAACACGCTGACAGCCAGTCACATGGCCTGTGGACAAATATATATGGTACAGTATCTGCATCAATGGAATAAATTACCATTTATTATCATGTAATCATATTAATGACAACATTAATACTTTTTTAAAGAAAGTTTGGCTTTGTTCTACCCTTGCAAATATACCATATGCACAATCAGAGAAGATGATTGCTCAATCTGACATTGATACGACACTGAGATCTAGTATGGCTCAAAATAGGACTACCTTTTATATTTAATCAATTAACATGTCCAACAGAGGATCGTGGCTTATCATCAGCTGCATCACATTAAATTCCAGTGAAAACCTGGGAGGAATTAAGATACATCACATTCTCCTAATCTATAACCAGCAGGCTTAAGGAAGCTAGTTTATTTAGTGTATTATAAAAGGAGAGTAAATACTGTCTAATATCGCAGGCCATCTATTGTGAGTAAAAGTATCTCCCGTTTTCTAAGGGGAAAAAAACAAACAATTATGCAATGTTGGCTGAGCAAATGCTAAGCAAGGTCAGATTTGGTTAACATTTGGATGGGAGATCACCAGAAAATTTCAGGATTGAGAAGCTCAAAAACTAGGAGAAACTCTATGAAGAAAGCATGAGCCAATCTTAATTCAAAGGAGACTCCTATCTTTTAATGCCATCTATTCCCCCTCTTTTCTTTCTTTCTTTCCTCCAGGCCAATCAAAGCAAATATATTAGATTTTTTCCCATGCCAATGATAAAAAAGGGTTCGTCTAAATTTTATCCTACAGTAAAAAGATAGATTCTTTCTACTGGCATTCTGAATGTTTGCTTGCTTTTTTTTTATTACTACTTCTACTTCATTTAGCCATCATTTCCAAAATGCCTGCACAGCATGCATATGCACACAGTATAGTATTACAGAAAAGAACACCAATAATAAGTTAGATTTCACAACAAACACATAAAATTCTGCTTGGACGATGACACATCTTTAGCAGGAAGATAAAGGAGCAAAAGGGGGCTGCAACAAAATAGAGTGTGAGGCTGCTTTTGTGTAAGTCAAAGACATCTCTGAATCCAAGCCTCTTTACTATTATGATGATAGAAATTGTACAATATTTTAGGGGAAAAAGTGAAGAGGGGAGTCAGGCAAAAGGATAGCCAGGATGGAACTAATACTGGTGAATTTGTTACGCTAATGAACAACAGGAGCAGCGGCCCAAAATATTTTGCTGTCTGAAGGGTTACGCTTTAATCAAGGAAATGTATCAAAAGTCTTTCAAGATGTCTTGGTTCCGAAGATCGTACCGCTGTTCCATGTTTTTTATGCCCAAGTCAGCACTGATAACCAGTCCCTCCAGTTTCCTTGGCCAGATTTGAGATTTGGTTTGCCCTTGCCTGCTTCCTAAGCCTGAGAGAATGACTGTCCCAAGGTCACCCAGCTGACTTCATGCCTCAGGCAGGACTGGAACTCAGTCCCTCATTGTCTAGCCTGGTGCATTAACCATTATACCAAACTGGCTCTAAAAATTACAAACACTATATAATGATAGAATCAAAGGCAGCTATCACCACCTCCTCTGCCTAACTATAAGGTGAGCTATGCTAAGCAAATTAATCGGTCTGGATATGCCAGAAGAAACACGTAGATTACTTGCCAAAAATAAGAAGGAAAACTACATAGTTTCAGACAAAGATAAGCTAATTAATCAGCAAGCCAAATAATTACCATTATTTAAAATTGTGAATTATCTTAAATCCATTTATTCAGGAACAAATCTCACTGAATTTAAATTTGAACCAAAATACTGGACATTTGAGGATTACAATTTGCAGAATCAGTATAAAATAAGCTGAATTTTCTATGATTTGCAGGATTTCCATCCTGAATTGCAGGATTTCATCAAGGTAGAAAAATTGATTAAAAAACAATGTAAAAGCCATGATTTGCCATGTAACTATATCCAGGCTAAATTCTACAACAGGGAACCCCCAACCTTTTTGAGCAAACAAATTATAGGCATACTCACAGGTTATAGGCCTACTGACCAAAGAGTGTGATGAAATACAAATACCTATTCATTTATGAAAGGCAAACAAAAAAAGGCACCTTCCTGTCCATCTTGTCTATAATCTCAGTTTATTTCCTTTTCTTCTGGGCAAATGGGCATAATTCCAAAGAAAGCAGTGGTGGTAGCCCTATACTGTTTTATTTTCGAAGACTGCCTTTCGAAGATACAGGAGCACAGAAACATTCTTAGACATAAAGATTATCCTCATGGTTGGAACTTGATTTCAAAGCATGGTGGATTTTTATTTTATTTTTCTAATTAAAGTAATAAAAATAGCCCAAAATAAAATTAGGTGGGGCATGGCGCCTGGCAGGCAAGAAGGGAAGTTTCTGGGATACATCAACTCCACAATTTCCATTTTAAACATCCAGACACCAGAGCTGTGTTATCTGAATCTTCTTGCCCAATGCAGTGATTTCCTTAAAATGTTTCAAAATATATTGTAGGGTGTTGAGAAAAAAACATGGGTTTCTTTGCAGATAGTAGATTTTCAATCCTACTAATTTCTCTCCTTTGTAGCTGTAGAGACATTTTCACTTTACATTTATAAAATATTTGGCTTCTCTTATGCTCCCTCCTCCTCCTCCTAGTATTCCACAGAACACATGAAATATACCCATTTATTGTAATTAGAGCAGTGGGACATTCCTTTCAGAAGCCCAAAAAATACTGAACAAAAGGCCAGGCTGAATAGCAGCTGCCATTTTAAGACTTTCAGCAGGATTCATAATGTTCTTTCCAGACAAGTAAATGAAAATGGCTTAGGTTTGTATAACACCTCAAGAGATGACCAAGGATCAACATATTATGGGCAACTTTCTTTTCTCCATTATTCCATGGGCCTAGTACATGGACTAATGGGGTAGGAAAATGGATTGTGCTTAAACCGAAATCTTTCAAGCAAGATGGAAATATTAAGGAACATTCTCCGGTAACAAGGAAAAGGAATTTCTACAAGTCAGTAAACCATTCCTAAGTTTGTAAAAATATAAATGACAAATGTGAAAGATATCTGAACAGATTCATGACAATGTACATCTTAAACATCACAGAGTGCCAATTGAATACATGCAAACTCTCATTGGTAGATAGGTGACACGATGGCTTAGCAGTTAAAATGCTGGGCTTGTCAGCTGGAAAGCCAACAGCCTGGTTTGAGACCTGAGTGTCGTGTGGCAGGGTGAGCACATATTTTCACCTAGTTCCTGCTCACCTAGCAGTTCAAAAGCATGCAAATGCAAGTAGATAAATAGGTACCACTTTCGTTGAGAGGAAACAGCACTCCGCAACATCATGCTGGCCACATGACTGTGAAAAAAACATCTTTGCGTAGTGCTGGCTCATGGCCTCAAAATGGAAATGAACACCACCACCTATAGTTGGCAATGACTAGCGGAGTAAAATCTGCAGAGACTCATTTCCTCCTTGGTAGATAACTCTGCAGCTGTGGAAGTGACATATATTAGCTCAAGCAATATGAACGATAACACTGATGAGCAGAGCAGCACAAATGACATTTTCTCCCATTGATCCCATGGATCAAAAGTATGACATGGATGGAAAGTACAATGGTCTCTTCAGCCTAATATGCTCCTTTCAATGGACAAAATGGCAAAAGCATTGGAGGGAGAGGGAGATTCAAACTTAGCATCCCTTGGTTTTTCTTTCTTCTTCATTTTAGAGATGGTTTTCTAATCATTTCTTTGTAGAGATTTTGTATATTCTTCTCCCAACTAGGAAATAAAATCTCTTGTCCTGTGCATTGATTGAGCAAAAAACCCCACTTGGACTATTAGACGGCCAGACTCACTGTAAAGATGCATTCTTTGATCACTGCATCATGCAGCAGGAACCACAATTTTGGGGAAGAACAACACTTTTTTTTTTCTAAACAGCAGTCAATTACAAAACAAATTCACTAAATACTGAAGAAGGCAATGGCAACACAATGACCTACTATTGCACAAAATATGATTTGGATATATCCATGTAATAATGAGGATACAGGCTTGATTCACGAAAATGTGAAGCTTTTTAATTATCTACCCCAGCCTGATAAAAATACATTTTTATTATTTTTTATAATAGTGTGCTTTTTCCGTTGTCTTGCAAACTTCACCTATTTCTTGTTTGACTTTTTCTCTTCATTTTTCAAAGTGCACACTACCTCATGTAACATAAATGCCATAAATTAACCCCTATTCTTCTCCTTTATCTTTCTTTATAAAATGGCCTTTTGATCACAATCCTCTTAACATTCCAAATTCTAACCTGTAAATAACTTTCTTCCTCAATAAATTTGTCTGTGATTGTACAAAACACTATTAATTCTCCAGTTCTTCTGGACCAGCAATGGCGAACCTTTTGGACTCAGTGTCAACAATTTGGAAAATACCTAACTTGATTCTTCTGGCACGTCACACATATATACACTCCACTGAAAAAGAAACAATTTTTATCTCCAGCACGTCTAGACCCCCGCCCCCTGAACAGCGATACCTAGGGCTGAGGTAGGGACCTGGACCTTGGCTTCAGCTCCAGCACCACTGCTGCCATGCAAAATGGTTGCCTCATGTCATTCCCCAAAGTGCGTGAGACCTGGAGAATGACATGACTGCCCTCACAGCCCAGTTCTCTTTCTATTGCCAGGCTCCTGAGGCCTACCCAAGGCTGCTCCAGATCGGAAAAGGTCTTTGTTCTTAAATGGCTTTGGAGAATGCTCTTCCACAGCCTCTGCAGCCTCTGAAAACTGTGTGAAAACACACACCATTCTCATGTGATTTTTAGAGACCACATAAGGGCATAGCACTTCTGGAGGCTCCAGAGGCCATGCAAGAGCACACCTCTTTCTTACATGGCCTCCACGACGTCTGAAAATTGCATAAGAATGGGCGTGCTTTCAAGAATAATTGTTGTCGGGTTTGGTGGACACTGGTGTGGTCACCTCAAACATTGTCAGAGGTTCGCCATCACTGTCCTATATTCTTAATCAGCACAGCCAAAAAAATGGGAGGGAATAACAGGGCTGGAAGGGACTTGGAGGTCTTCTAGTCCAACCCCCTGCTCAAGTAGGAGAACCTAGACAGAGTAACAGAATAACAGAGTTGGAAGGGACTTTGTAGATCATCTAGTCCAAACCCCCCCCCCCCCAAAAAAAACAGGAGACCCTACACCATTTCTAACAGATG
>JANHFL010004340.1:53646-84394 GCA_032468155.1 Oxyrhabdium leporinum
CTTCCAGTGATGAAGCTCCCACAACTTCTGAAGGCAAGCTGTTCCATTGGTTGATTGTTCTCACTGTCAGAAAATTTTTCCTTATTTCTAGGTTGAATCTCTCCTTGATCAGTTTCTATCCATTATTCCTTGTCTGGCCTTTAGGTGCTTTGGAAAATAGGTTGATTTGATTCAACCTCCCTTTTCTGTACATGTTCAAGCCATTTATCATGTCCTATTGGCTTAGATGCTCCAGAAGTAAAAATTCAATCCTTGCAGTTTTATAAAGCTCGTACCAGAAAACATTACTGGGGTATCTCCCATATGGGTTAGTGAAGCCAACTCTAACATGCTTTCATGCCTCTTCTAAGGCCATCTTTCATTCTTGCTGTTATAAACTATATTCCTCTCCTCCCTCCTGTGTTATAATTACGTTCATCCTCAGGTTCATAACATTAAAATACTGTAAACTAATAAACTAATACCAGGTATGCAAAAAATAAAAATTGAATTAAAACCAATTAAATAGTGCATATACATTCTATATAGTTTAAATGTCATTATCTGATCATTTTGCATATTTTATTCTGCTAATTATAAGTAAGGTTAAGCTATGCCTCTAAAGGCAACCTCCCCAAAAAGTGAAATCTTGTTTACATTCTCCCATCTAGCATCTAAGAATTTATTAGGCATCTTTCACATGGTTAAGATTTATTCTTCTTTTCCTCTCTCTCTTCTTATTGAATGTCAATACACTCTGGACACTGAAAGCTCTATTCATTACCAAACTCTTCACTGGCACATTCTCAGGACAGAGCAGTAAACACACTTTCCAATCTCTGTTTATAACCTTCATCATTTCTATATATTTATATATACAGGTTCTATTGGTTTCAGGAGATCAATACCAAAGTATTGATCAGGGGACAAATTGGAAAAGTGGTGAGTTACTATGGATTTCTTGGAATAGAGATAACCCAGATTCTCTTAGTAGCCAGGTTTCCCTGCTCAAGGAGATCAATATTGCTCAGGATTTTTGAATGACATTTCACCCTGCATCTCAGTAAAGTTTCTTCAGTACAATGATTATGCTGACAAAAATGCATTATCAACATAAAAGCAACTGCTATTGCAAATTGAGCCAACTATATTCCTCGGCTATCATCAGAACATACAACAAAAACTAATTACTCACTACACCTGCTAAATATTTTGGAGATCCATATGAAGAACTATCGTTACTCAATACAGCAACAGCAAAAAAAAATAATTACATAAAAGCTAAATAAGGTCCACCGAACCAAGGATCCAATACTATGTGAACAATAAAGCCCAGTGAACGTAATGGCACTGAAAATATGCCTGAAATTACATTGTGCTGTAAATCATGCTAAATTAACCCCCTGGTCACCAGAATGCATTTCAGAGTTTCCTTATCTAAAAAGTAAGTTTTTGTCCAAATACCCTTATTGACTGGATAGAATTTAAGGAAGGACGGGGGGCAGCGGGGGGAGGGGGATTAAACCAGCATGTTTTTGAATTCAGTGATATGTGGTTCCAAGAGACATCACAATTCAGAAATCCCCATTAAGGATTTAAATTCTTCATCAGATGTAGACCTATATAGCCTAACTTGCTATAAAGATGAGTCTGATACAGTTTATAATTTTATTTCTCAAGCAAACTAAGATGATTCCTGATTAAGGATAGAAAATCTGCAACTTTCCAGATGTTTTAACTCTAATGTCTATCATCTCCAGCACTATCCAACTTTTTAGGGGGCATTTAAACACTTGGCACTACTAGCAATTATCTATCATGGACTGGGAAACATACAACTAATAAAAATAGTTGAGAGAGTTGTCCTATTCTCTCTGTAAGTGAATAGATAAGATTCTCCCTCTAGGAGATCCTAAAACAGCTGTATCTTATGTAGCCAGCGTACTTCATGGAATGCTATGGGACAGAAGAAGAAAAAAATGCCTATTATTTATAACTCTCCTAGAGGATACCAACTCCTTCCCCATCAATTTTGTTACCACAATCTTTTGGAGACAAGGAAAGGAAAATGCACAAAAAATAATGCAATCTGGGCCCTGTGGACAGCTGATGACATTTTGCACCTGCCTCGCCTTCTCCTTTCATTAAATCCTTTTATTTTTACTGGGAGCACCCTCCCTTTTTCTCATCTTGCCGCTTTCCTTGCCCTCCTTTTTTTTGTTTTCTTTCCATCATCTTCTTTTCTTCAGAAGGCCAGTGTTTCGCGGGACTGGAAACTTGGTAAAATTTCAGGAACGACTTTTTTTTTTTAAATAGAGAGGGGACAGCAGGTTCATTGAATATCAAAGGATCGATGTGAATCTAACCATGGTACCAACATTAGGACCTGGCTTTCTGGACTTAATGGAAAACAGAATCCAACAGAATCCAGTGATTTCCCACCACTCCTCTTGACAATGGCCACATTTTATTCTATTTCTCATTGCAATCCCAAGAAATACATTTTTTAAAAGCAAGTTATCAAATGACAGCAGAACATAGGGAACTATTCCTGTTCTGTGGTTGTTACTTATAAGACAGAATTTAAAACACACTGCACAGAAAGCCAAATGTTCTGAATTGCTGTATAAATGTAGAAGAAAACAGGATTATAATCGGGACGGTCCAAAGAGGTTGCATCCACTTGATTTGGCAGATCTTATCGGGCGGGTATTGATAAGATATAGATTTCTTGGGCTCTAGATTTGGATCAAGTCCCCAGCTCCCTCTTGCGACTGCCAAGAGCTGTAGCAAGGGATTTTTCTTTTGCTTTTAATTACAAGTGGAAAACATCTTACAAAGCTCTGGTTTTTTCTCTCTCTCAGAGGATTCTACAGCAGCTGTTTAGGTGCAAATGGAAACCTGCTTTGCATGATTTAAGCCACAAAATCAGAATCAGAAAGCGCTATGTAATCTAATGCAACCTAAACTACAAAAAAATAATCTTTTGTCACTGTGTTAACATAAAATGTTGCATTAGAAAACACAATTAAAAAGGCTGATTGAGGAAAGTCATCTTGAGGAGAGCTTTTCAGAGAAACTGAAAACTTAATTGCACTAGATTTTTTTTTCCTTGACAAAGAATGTTGTTTTAAATCTTCAAATCTGCCAAGTTGCACAACAATTTGCCATACTGCCTTCTTCAATCACTGAACTTCAATCTTCAGTCCAATTCATAATTCTGTCACCTATTTTATAAAAATCTCAGTTATTGTCAAATTATGTCAAATAAGATAACCAATATCCAATATCTTTTTCATGCATTAAACAATTTAGTGTCTTAAATACATTTCTCTAAATGGATGAAACACTGTTTTAGACATTGTACATTGGCTTTTTTTAAAAACTCCTTTACTTTTCAGAAAGACTATGTAACATTTTAATTTTAAAATATTTTACCAGGTTTAATATTTCCTTTGAAAAAAATGTCCTTAAAAGTGGTGCTGTGTGTTGATTATTTACCATCTTATGAAGCCATGGCAGATGCTAGTGAACAAAACAAAACATTTAGAATGTGTTTGAAATATATATATATATAAAAATCCCATTAGCATTTCTTTACTGCTGAAATAATATACCAGAAAAAAATGAGTTTGTGCCTTCTGTAAGTTCGATAGCTCTCAGTATATCTTTATGATATTAAACAATATTTAGTTAGCAGGCTTAATCTTCAGGATTTAATTCCCCTTAATTCCGCTCATGAAAAATATACTAGATAATAATTTCTCTTGACTAAGGATGTTGTACACAGAAATGGTCTGATAATAAACATAGAAAATATATATATTTATTTTTTATTGCATTAGTATGCCTCACATTTATTAACCTTTTTTACTATAGGTTTGTTTTAATTGTTATCTGTTCACGCGTGTTAAAGTATATAATGAAATGCTCCTATTTCATTCACTTAGTAGTAAGGATTATTATGTGTATTCCATAATGACCCTTAATTAAGGAAATTTTAGTAATTCACGTATGATTTTTCTTCTGGTCAACAAGATTCATTTTGACCCCATCCCAGCAGACTTAATTTAATATTAGCAACAATGATTGCTTTATGTTTTAAAGAACTACAAGAATCAGAAAACCACATAATTTCAACATACATTAGTGCAAATTCTCTCATGTTTCATCAAGCTATTTAAAAACTTGTTTAAACTTCAATCAACATGCTAAAAGGTTACCACAGTAAATTCTCAGTGTAATGGCAGGAACTAAATTTTATATAATTTATGTGTCTATTTCAGTATCTATCCATTTATGCCCACCCACATATATTCAAATGCAAAAAATTGAACTCTTCAAAATGCTAAACTATATTAGTACAAGTTGCAAATATCAACCATGTACCAAATCACAAATAAATAACTGAATTGTTATTCAGAACAATGGCCATCAGGCTATCCAAGATAAGCAATTGATTACTGGATGAACACACTTTTGCTCAGTCAAGCATAAAATTACTTGCTTTATCTACGACTATCATGCTGACATAGTTAACATTTACCCACCCAAGTTTAATCTGGTTTCTTGATTAATTCTCTCTCTTTATAAAAAAAATAAGATCACTTGCAACAGGTATGACAGTTTTAAATTTGAAAAAGAACACAGAATGACTATGGAGTCCAACAAATTAAATTGGAAGATATACATTTTAATTGGTTAGCTATTCAAGTTTTTTGTTTTTGTTTTAAAATAGAGTTACCAAATCTTGCAATGAATAAGAAATAACAGACATTTTATGAAGGAAAGTCCCAAAATGCTCAGTGACACAATGATCTGTGTAAATAGAAGAGAGGGATTAATACACATATGCTTGAAAGCCACCCCATATAAATGATAAAGCATAAAGGCTATTTGCAACTCTTTGTAACCTGTGCAAGAGAAGTGAGGCTCACATTTCACATGCAATAACCTGCACATTGGTATAAGAAAAGAACAACACAGGGAGTGCCTCAGGCAGAAGCTTAAACTGATTGGACTTAGAAGGAAGCACAAGAGCTCTTGAAATTAAAGAAAAGCAAATTTACCCTGTTGACAGATGTTGGTTACATCAAAGCAACGAAACAACTTTTTTTCTTCCTTGAAAGTTAGCAGCTATAATCTCATTATCTGCATACCCAAAAGCTTTATCTATACCTTAGATGTGTGTGTGTGTGTGTGTGTGTGTGTTTGTGTCTCACGCCCACTCCCAGATTTATAAGAGGAGTCTGGTGTAAGCAGGCTTAAACAACAAGGCATTCACATGGTCATGTCTGCACACCCGTGCTGGTCACGCCATTCATAGCCTTTAAGTTCTAGGGGTTAACTACTTTGGCAGCCAAATAAAACACTGTGTGAGCTGTGCAATTACAGACACAGTCAAAGGGCAGGCTCTATTTTGAAATCTATTTGCACAGACAAGGTCTTCCAATTTAACTTGCAGGAAACAAGCTGGTGAAGAAAGTCTCCTTTTCTCCAGATGCTTTGCACTCTTCTCTGTGGCCGGAAATCATGCTATGGACAGACTCTTACAAGAAATGTTTAGCCCCCAAGGAAGATAATTCTGCATTTCTCCCCCTCCTCCCTGAGGACAGATCCAGCAGGCAGGAACCCTCCCAACCTACCCTGCTTCTCTCATGCATCTGTATTAAAAAAAATATATTCAGAATCCTTAAAACCACTTTCATGCCTTCAGTTTTTTTAATTTAACAGAAGATATACACAGAACTTCTACATCAGTCAAAAACAACTCTGAAGTCATCAGTTTTTGAGTGGGAGGCCATTGGGGAAAATGCCAATCACATCTTTGCCTTACAAGTAGCTGTTCCCATAGACTTAAAAAAAGAAAAAAATAAGCCATGTCCTTGTCACAAATAATGGCTGTGTATTTGCTTAATCTTTCTCTTTGCTCCTCTACATCAGAAGGCCCCAATCCCTGGCACCGGGCTGTGGCATGCCGGAAACTGGGCCTGCACAAACAAGCGAAATCCCATCTGCGGGATACAGGCAGCACACGAAACCACGTCCCCTCCGGTCTGCGGAAAAGTGTCTCTCCACGGAACTGGTCCCTGGTGCCCCAAAGGTTGAGGGCCACTGCTCTACATTATAGGCACACTGACCATTTGCCATGGAAAAAATAAAAGGACAAACTTGAAAAAGGGGCAAATCTGAAAGATGAAAATAAACAATTGTTTGTGTTTTATAACTTTGATTTCACAAAGGAAAATTCAAGAGGAAAATCAAGAAAATAAATCATTCAATTAAATAAACCTAGGGGCAAAAAGCACTGGTATAAAGCACTGTCCTTTATAATAAGGGATGCATGGCCACTGTAATTATAGCTGTCCAGAAGGAAATAATTCAAGGCATCTCTTCAATCTTCCTTCGTTGTTTGCTCACACTGGTGAGTCAGGGGCCATTAAGGAGAAGGAGGAGGGCTATAAGCCTTAAGACCATAGAAGCAGATCTCCCCTTTAGGGTTGCACACTTTGGCAGATGTTGTAAGAGCACTGGTGTCTTGATCTTTTTTGTCATAAGGCCTGGATGCTACCACGGGATGGTTCAGAGTATGGGTGGCAATTTGAGCAGGGTGAAGAGGCCCAGGAGTAGCACTGAGCATGCTGGATGCCAGCGGGGCAGACATTGCTCACTATATCTGGCGTTAGCATCTAAGTAAAAATAAAAGTAAAGCACAGCATAGTTGACGATATGCAGAGATTATAGTTACCGGTAGCTGTATGATTACCAAAGGCAATAACCAACTGAATCAACTAAACCTTTGGGGCTTCAGAAGCAAAAATGGGGCCTTAACACCTAAAATAAAAATAAAAAAAATAGCCCGGTCAGGTCGAGGAATGATTCAGTTTTTGAATTCTTTCTTTTTGTTCAAAATGTAATTCAAAAGTAAAACCTCCATCTCACAGTCCCAAATATTTGGGACTTCCCAGCTCTAGGGTTGGGGTTTTGGGGGCCCACCAATGAATCCCTGGGGTTATGATAAAAAAAAAGTCCTTTCCCCAGTGTCCATAAAGCTAATATTAGACCCTGCATTAATTCTGCCTATTACTTCCAAAGCTATAAATTATGCCAAAGCTCACATATTAGGTCACCGGTATTTACTTATTAGGTATTTATTCAACTGGACGAAAGATGGGCAAGTGATATGAATCTGATCAACCCATTGGACAAGGGCTGCCCTGACAGAGCTGGTGCAGTTCAAGTTGGCTGGGACAAGGGAAGAAGTCTGAAATTGGGTTCCAAACACCCCATCCCTAATCAGGAAGAAATTTCCTCATTGGGATTTCCAAGTGCAAGGAAGCTTGTGGAACCCTTTCGTGTGTGTGTGTGTGTGTGTGTGTGTGTGTGTGTGTGTGTATACTCCTCCCTAAAAGAACTTGGAATTCAGGACAAAAAGAGGAGGAGCCAAGAACATGGATTAGTTTAGGCCAGATTATGCCAGTCAATAGCAAATCCATCCTAAACAGGGGTCAAAAATGCCTCTTTCTCTATGGATAGAAAGATGTCTCCTCCCTTGTAGATCAGATCAAAAATAGACGCTGGCCTGAATGGCATATTACTAATTTGATATAGTGGCTGTGCTGATAAAAAGGACTTGGCTATCAAAAAGAAGTCTCGATTTCAATCATTGCACTCTTACTATGTGCCACGTTATCCTGGATTCTGCTCCTTTTAGAGAACTAGGAAAAGCTATGAAAATACACCTCTCGCCCATATCAAATATTATCTACGATTGTCCCATCAAGAAGCAAGGCACAGGCTAAAGAATTGGCATACTAAAATTACAAAAAGAACGAGCTACAGGTAGTCCTCAATTTATGACCATTTGTTTAATGGCCATTCAAAGTTACGATGGTTATTTTTAAATTAACCAAAGCAGTAAATTAGCAAAGTGTTGGATTAGAAAGAACAGAATTGTAAGAAAACAACACAGAAGAGAAAATTGGGAAAAAGAGAAAATCAATTTGTGAGGTATATATAAACATATTTAGTATCTGAGGAAGATTTTTTTTTTAAATATTTTAACCATCTATCAGGCATTTCTATTAGGAAAAACACCTGTGAAGAGAAGCCAAGAAGGTTATCATCTGGCAACTATTTTATTGAAAATATTTTAGAAATGGAGATTAGATCTGAATAAACCATTCGTTTTGAAATATTTGTAATTTTTTTCAACCAAAGCTATGTCACATACTTTTAAATAAATTGAGCTAAAGAAAAGATGATTTAATTTTCTACTATTTTGCAAGAATAAATATGGCGGCTAACAAGCTGAATTAATTTCTTCTCTTGAAACAATTCACCTTGAGCCAGGGTAACTTCCACTCCTTTTAGTTTCTCTGTAAAATAAAACGCTTCTCTTCATTCAATAAAACTTAAAATCAAAATTTGACAATATCAAAACAGAAATTACATAGGTGATGTATATTTGATAGCTCTAGAAAATGGGTTATATAGTCGTGATCGGATAGCTGCCATATGGTTCTTATTTTGCTTCTCTCAAGTCAGATAAGCAAAATTGCATAGCCTATTTAGCCACACATACCGAATACAGGTTCCATAATACACACTACATATAAAGCAATATATACATTTTATTCTGTTCAGGCCATATAGTATGCTATAACCTATCTACTATTTTCCACCATCATGATGGCCATTTTGGCTAGGCAGAATAAATGTCATTTAACAGAAATGGAATAAAAAGTAATGGCACACAAACATGGTCACAAAAATAGTGATTTTTTTGGAATACATATGCAAAGCAGCAGTTTTATTACACTACTCCATTACCCACTAATTATTAATCCAAAGGTCAATAGTTTGAACCGGATGGATAATGCATTTTAAAATGAATTATTAAAAATGCAAGCGAAAGTGGAAAAAATTGGACCGGCCTAGGTTTATTTTCATATCAATTGAAAGGGTTTGTCAAGTCTAGCATTATTCAACGTATTACTGCACAACTAGAAGGATTCTTAAGCAAAATTGTTTTAGAGCCTAGGACAACCTTCTTCAGACTGATGTCTCCAAATATGTGGAATGGCCATTCGCACTGATGATAAGATGCAATCTTACATACTTGGGGGCTGTCAGATTGCGAAGATTAGAAGTGTGGCTGTTTGATATGTGGTGAACAAAGGATATTCTCTATTACTATTGTATCCTTGTACTTGATCCTGGACATCAATAGTTTCTTTATGGTTCTCTGGAATGTGAAACAATTTCAACACCTATGAACAAGTCTCAGTCACAGTCTCCGATAAGCATTATAGTGAGAAATTTGGGAAATAAAGTTCTATCCCACTTGTAGAGCATAGCCACATGGAAAATGAGCAAGACATTATCTTATTCTTCAAATATTTTACTAAGGGTTCTGGAATAGACAGATTAATTGCAGTCAAACATTGGGCAAATCCCAAGTATGAAAACACATCTTCCTAGCACTGAATGTGTAGACCTGAATGCCACTCTGATCCCTTCCTCCAAGGTGATTGTAGTTTGGCAAAGCCAAAAAATGAACGCTAGAGAGGATGCAGGAGCATAGGCCTTATGATCTCAGAGTCAGTCCCCATACACCTTCTTGCACCAGCCTAAGCATGCAATGTATTTCTTTTTCTGTAACACATGTGGCACTCATGCTTCTGGCTGACCACCCACGGTGTATAATGGACCACTAATCTTATCTAGCAGTAGTTTTATCACCACACAAATTGAGGCAGCGATCAAAGTTTAATTCAGAACTTATTAGACTTCACAACAGTCTCAAATTGAACAAGGATTCTTCAGACACTCTTCTCAGCGAACAAATAGTTTTGTTAATATCTTCAAAAGTCGCCAGGCTACACTTTACGTACAAAATTTCATGGTTATGTAGTAACTACCTGTCATCTTGACATTTTCAGTCGTGATGCAGCTTATTTTAATTTCCTCACTCCGTTGTTTAACATTTTTCAGAAAGTGTGGTATCTGAGAATGTTGGGTTTGGAGTTGTGGTTTTTTTTTTGCAATACCCCCGTGCTATGCAGCAAAAAAAAAAGTAGGAAGGCAGAAAATTGGAACATGCTAGAGAATCAAACTTCTATGTAAATGTAAATATATATGTATATGTATATTTATCCTAATTATGTGCCCTCTAGATGTGTTGAACATGAAATCCTGTATTTCCAGCTAAGACATAGGAGTGATGGGGGTTGAATTCTCCAGAGCTACACATCTGGAGAGCACTAGGTTGGGGAAGGCTGCTGAACAGGAAGGATGACAGCCTAAGGGTCTTCTACTCCAATAATAACAACATTCAAGTAATCGTGCCTGGGTCATGACAAATTATGACCCTTCCCCCAGAGCCCCCTCAGGAAGTTGGCTTGGAGTCGCTTTTTATCAATGGCAATTGATACTGTGCAACTTTAAGAAGCCTGGAAGATAGAAGACGTCTCATTTTACACCCTTAAAAACAAATTCAGAAATCTTCCCCTGATGATTGCTCTAGCAGTTGTTCAGAATTTTGTGGTTTGTTTTTAGAGAAGACAATAAGATTAGTTAAATTAATGCTTCATTAAACAAAATGCTCCAGCAGCCGGGGAGGAGAATAACCATAGCAAAGCTTTATGAGCCTCTATCATTCATGTATTCACCAAAGGGATTCCATTGTCTATTAATAAAACCATGACTAGATGTGAAGGGCTTTCTATTTTTAAAAACTGAGATTCTTAACATTTTTTTAAAAACACCACTGGCATTTCTTTGATGAAAGATATATATCTTTACTCTCAGCATAGCAAAAAGTTTCCTAAGAAAGCAGCAGTCTCTGTACTTCTTTTCTCTGCCAAGATTACATAAATAGCAAAATTTAGTCTTGTACAAAATAAGGCAGCAGCGCTGATAAATGAAACACTGGATCCAAAGGCTGGACAGAGCATTTTTTTAAAAAAAGCTTCACACATGGTTATTACCAAGGGAATAAAGGCTCAAACAAGCCAATGACATCTGGCAAATTTCAACTTTTAAAAACCTAGTTAAAAACAGCCCTATTAAACTGCCAGCACTTCACTTAAAATGGGGAAACCTTAACATGTTTGTGAGAAGGTACAGATTGTTCCTATATTTAATGTATTAAAGAATTTAAAATCCATCTGACATGGCAGGAAGTAAAAATTTCTACTGTCACTATTACAAAACCCATAAGCCTCTCTGTCAATTGTAATAGGGAACCATTGCTCATCAGGTCTAATATTTAGATTTTTAAATTAGGTACACAAGTAACACAACCCTTCTAGTGAACTAGTGTTAAGGTAAATAATAGTTAGATCAGGACCCTAACTGCCCACTGGGAACATATTAATGCATATTTGCAGATCTCCATACAATTTACCTAGAAAAATTCCTATTATCTTTTGTAAAAGTGAAAACAGCAAAAAGAATTACAACTATAAAAACTATTATGTGTGTAAAGTACACATTATACTTGTAGTCCAGCATGCTAATACATACAAATGGGTGTGTGTGTGTGTTAAGGGAGCAATCCCTTCAATGCCATTGTTTTAAGATTAGTTCATAATACTGTACTCCCCTAAAACACCTTTAATGAATATATTATTTCCTTTACAAAAAACACTGAGGAACAAATCTGTAGGTGGCTGCTACAGATGTAGGTGAATATTTCTTTGACTTTCCATATCCAGGTGACTGTTAGCATTCTTGCACCAAATAAAGCACATTACAATTCTGCAAATGCAACTTTGTGATACTAACTTCAATACACCTCAGCAACTGCAGTGACAGTTGTTGAAATTGGAAAGGAAGCTTTTAATAGAATGCTGCTTGTTTGGAAATGACATCTAGCAGTGACTGTTTCCTCCTCTGTGTCAGGTTTGGTTAATTACCTGCATTATCTTGTTTTATAAGCAGCGGTTGAAGCATCAGAAAACACTGTTTTATACATTATGGGGTTAACCTCCTATCGAGAAAGAATTTAAAAACGCAAGTTACAGGCATAAATTCCTCAGCATGCCCATGAAAGGAGTATACTTTAGATAACTTTGATTCCACTGTAAAATTAAAGTATTTCCTGAACAAATTTAAACAAAGACATTTACATTTCATTTGGGGTGTGCAAAGTAACAGGGCCGTGGGTGGGCAGGGATGTGGTAGGTGAAACCAACAAGCTGTCTGACATTTTTAAGATGAAGATGGAGTTTGAAAATATATTTCTGTATCACAAATCACATACTGTGCAAGGAAAATGTACCAGGCAAAAGTCCAATAGGAACCAAAGTTTGGTGCCTTTATTGTCTGTGTTTGTTTTCATGTCATACCACCGTTAAAGTGTTTCATTTTTGGATATCTAGAAATATTTATCTATATGTGTGTGGCATTTGATTAGATGAATACATTTAACAGACAGGCTTACAAACCTGCTTGAAGCAGAAAAAAAATCAAAGAATACGCTTTTTTGTTATAACTATACATTTTTCCTTCTTTATTGCATAAAAAGAATCCATGTTTATCAAAAAATGTGATGCAAGTAAAATTGTTTACTTTTTCAGCACTATCAAACATGCATCATTTCTGATAGATAAAAAGCAAGCACTCCATAAAAACTTGCTCAATCACTGTCAACCATACAAGGAAAAATATACATTAAACCCAAGCAAGGGAAAGGAACTATATTAGATGCAAACTGAACAGAAGGTCCCCAATATAACATACAAGAAACAAATAATTATAAATCACACATCTTACAAAACCGTCAAAAAGTGGCTAACCACAAAAATCCCACAGAATAAGTTCAGCATCCTTAAGTTTACATATATTTTAAAATGCTGCAAATTATGTCCCTCTTTATAACATTCTTGGGTTTCATTTTAAAGCCTCTGACCGTTTTCTTTGTTTTCAAACTGCTGCTGAAAATGATTTTTCCCATCTCAATTATTGATAATTTGCCTTTTAAAATTAAAGATAAACTGTGTGCTATCAAAAAAAAATCAATATGTTTTATTCTCACGAACTAATATTACTAACAAAATGGTATATAAAATATTAACATCAAAATGTTGGTTTATCACAAATGGATTTTCATCACAAGGAATTTTTTACAAAAAGCAGAAGGAAAAAGAAAAGCTAAGCGACTTATTTCTCAGGAGACACATATGGGATTGTGCTGTGAATTATCCATTGTAGCTAAATTAATAATAGTATTTTTACCATATAGCCCTTCTTAATGCTGACAGTAAACATGGTTGAGTAATATTTTATACTATTATTAGTGCTAAATGCTATATAATTATTTCATAATTTAAAACGTACTTGTATAGTTCACTGGCCTGAAAGCTTGAGATTTAATGTTTGGTGTGTATTTCATTTTTCAGCTCAACACTGGATATTATCCAATGTTAAATGGGTCAACATTATTTTCTTATTAACATTAATCATTCAAACAATGTAAAAAAAGGAGTTGAAAAGATGAAAATTGTTTTTAAAACCACTCGCATATACTACTTCCTAATCCTAGGCAAATTAAAAATTTAAAAAGGAGGCATTTGTGTTCACACATTTCCACTATGATTGGTAGGATCAATGGACTGTCAGCACACGCACACACACGGACACAAAGGAAACTTACCTCAGTGACAAATATGAAGTAGAGAACAATAGATACAGGCATTTATTGGTAAGAATTCAGGTTGTGACTGAAGAAAATAAGATGGGGCTGAGTGGTTCCCAGAAAGTGTCAAGGCTGCAGCTTCCATTCTCCAACTAAGAGACTGTCACGTGTAGGGCCAGTTTTTATACATACCAAATTGTCAGGACATTGTAATCTGTAAATAAATATTAGTGCGCAGAAGTGAATGTCTTCTGAGAATGGACTGAGCATGCAGTGGGCCGGTCAATGCAAATAAAGACAGCCTTGAAAACAAATTTAGAAGCATCCAGCTCTCACAGACTGATTCTTTCAGTCCTGGCCTGTTGCTATCTCTAATCCAGACATTGCAAGATTTCCTCTTGGTATCCAAGGAACTCATATTTTAATCGTGTTAGTAGGCTTTGTTCAAAACACTTGTTTTCCTCCTTACAACCATACAAACAGCAATGCACTTTTTTCCTCTTTTAGAATTTAGAATAGAATAGAACTGGAAGGGACCTTGGAGGTCTTCTAGTCCAACCCCCTGCTCATGCAGGAGACCCTATACCATTTCAGATAAGTGGTTGTTCAGTCTCCTTAAAACCTCAAGTGATGAAGTGCCCACGATTTCTGAAGACAAGCTGTTCCACTGGTTCATTGTTCTGTTAGGAAGTTTCTCGTTAATTCCAGGTTGCTTCCAACCATTGTTTCTTGTTCTACCCTCTGGTGCTTTGGAGAATAATTTGACCCTTCCTCTATGTGGCAGGCCCTTAAATATTGGAATACTGCTATCATGTCACCCCTAGTTCTTCTTTTCTCTAGACTAGCCAAACCCAAATCCTGCAACCATTCTTCACATGTTTTAGTCTCCAGGCCTTTGATCATCTTAGTTGCCCTTCTCTGAACTTTTTCCAAAGTCTCAACATCTTTTTTGTAGTGTGGTGACCAAAATTAGTTGCAGTATTCCAGGTGTGGTCTTATTAAGGTTTTATAAAAGGGTACTAACACTTCATGTGATTTTGATTCTAAGCCTCTGTTTAAACAACCAAGGGTTAGATCAGCTTTTTTTGGCTGTTACTGCACATTGCTGGTTCATATTCAAGTGATCATCCACTAGGACTTCAAGGTCCCTCTCACAGTTACTGTTTTTGAGCCAGGTCTCGACTAATCTGTACTTATACCTTTGGTTTTTCCTTCTAAATGCTTAAATTTTCCTCCTTCACATTACTATCTTTAATTATCTAGTGCATTAATTTGTACATTCTTTTTTTCTTTGTTTTCAGGATTGGCTGAAACACATACATTTCACAGCTCAGTACAAATTTCATTTCACAACAGAGGTCATTGATTCTCTTAATTTCACCACTGAGCTACCGAAACTACTTAATTCATAGAGACATACACACCATTTCACCAGTTCTGTACTACAGTTTCTGTGCAATGGTTCTCAAACCCAAGAGCGTAAGGAATCTACTTCACACCTAACCATTTAATGTATTAGACCATAATATACATAGTTTCTGCTTAGCATAATGTGTGAGCTCAGCCATTGTAATTTGTAAATCGTGCCTTATACTTTTATGTTTTGTGTGAGCCAGGCCTCCAGAGAGGTGTTCAACCAAGGGCTGTGCTGTGTGATAGCCCCGTTTCCCCAGCCACTGCCTTCTCCAACCTTTTTCAGCCTAGTCTACGTGGGTATGTTGGATTTCATCATCTATTGGTTATACCAAATGAAGATAGGAGAGTTGTGAGGGGCCCCATGCAGGAAAAGAGTAATTTACTTTGACTGGCAGCAATTCTCCAGAGCCTCAGGCTAAGATCTTTGCTATCATCTGCTTCTTGATCCCTTGACTTGGAGAAGTTGGGAACCGAACACCTCTGTACACAAAGCATATCCTGTAATATTGAACTATGGGCAATTCCTGCATTAACAGAGGCCGAAAAATAGAAAAGAAAAGATATATGCTATCTTCCAAATATCTGAATGCTACTCCCTGCCCTGGGAACAGGATGAGCACAGAACTGTGTACATCAACCCGCCTGAAATATACTGTAGCACAAGAATTTTGCTACATTATCTCACCCATCATGTTCCCCCCCCCCACTCTGAAGCAGCCTCGAAACTCCACATAGAGTCATAAAAAATAAATTGCATCAAATCACTGGGTGCAATGGCATGGAATGATGACATTTGATCGCAACCCCTGCTAGGTTAACTGGTGATGAAGGAGCTGTTGAAGGACACTTGCCTGGGTAGAAATGAGAGAGAAATAGAAGACCTTACATCTCTATAAAAGCACACAAAGGATTCTGATGGGAGATTTCACACAATTGCTAACACTGAAAAGCCACCATGGGATATTATTTTGGCAGAGAAGCGATTGGGCTGACCTGATCTCATTATTTTGCAGTCATGCAACAAACTTGTTAAACTAGTGCAAACCTGATCAGACGTGTCACCCCCTGGTGACATTTCACTTTTTTGATTAAGATGGCAAACTTGCCACTTTAACCCAAACTGGCTGAAAGGTCTTTGTTAAACAGTAACAGGTATAAGTGGAAGGCTGGTTTCTTTTTCCATGGAGTCACCTAGAATTACAAAACTTATTGTAGCAGTGGAATTACAAAAAGGCAAAGAAGATAAATATTTACTTTGCCAATATTTTCTTGGAATCCATTGGACTTTTATAGTCAAAAAAGGACAGAGAGGCCGTTGTATCCAAATTATTATATTTTTGCAATATTTTAGGAGCCATAGCGTTTCCTGACCATCCGAAATACAACTATTTCAGAGATCTGCAGTAACCTGCCTTCCCATCTGCTGCCTTAGCACAAATTTCCATTAAGCAACAGATATCAACAGGGATCAAGTTACCCCATGCCTATATCCCCAGAACCTGGGGATAGCCTATTCTTATTCAACACCAGGAAAAAGAGAAAGGAATTTTAAACAATGATACAGGTAGTCCTTAACTTACGACCAAAACTGACCCCAAAATTTCTGTTGCTATGTGAAACATTTGTTAAGTGAATTTTGCCCCATTTTATGACCTTTCTTGCCACAATTGTTAAAAGCGAATCGCTGCAGTTGTTAAGTTAGTAACACAGTTAAGTGAATCTGGTTTCCCCATTGTCAGGTTTCAGAAGCTGATCACATGGACCCAAGTCACCGCAACCGACATAAATATGAGTCAGTTGCCAAGCACCTGAATTTTGATCATGTGGCCATGGGGATGCTGCAACGATCATGTGAAACATGGTCACAAGTCATTTTTTTCAGGGCTGTTGTCATTAAATGAACTGTTGTAAGTTGAGTACTGTACTGTTCTAAATGCCTCTTCTCTTTAAGAAAAAAAGAGAGGCAAGGATAAGATAACCAGTGTGGAGAAAGTCTAGTCAGATTTATCTGTCTAGACTAGAGAAAGTAAGCTCTGAAATTAGCACCTGCAGTTTACCACAATACATATGCACATCTACATTGTAAATTTGTTTTTAGAGCAAGCAGCAAGCTTCTAAAGTGCCAGGGTACAAGGGATAGAAGAAGAACCTAGTGACTAAACAATGGGATGGGCAAAGAACAGGTGTCCACAACTCATATTTTGAAGAGAAAAAAAAAACCAGCTGGTGTTTTGCTGCCATGTATTGTAACAACCATGGAAAGTGGTTTAGATAACTTCAGCAGCTCCAGTCTCATTAAATCAGCAGGTAGGCAATTAATCATCTATTCAACAGGCTTCTCTGAAGGCCCTATGTCGTGACTCTTTTTTATTCAAAACAGGTGTATTAAAAATAAAGTTAAAGTGCTTGGATTGCAGCACCAACAGCATCCATTTAATATGCTGCTCTGCATTACCTCTCCTCCATAGAATAAGTCCATCTTCTGTGTTAGAGGGAGACTGGGGCATACTTCAGGGACAATCTATTACTGTTCAATACAAACAATATGAAACTAATTTTCATAGGGAAGAAATGAGTGAGAAACAGTGCCAGAGGCAATTTGTTCCTGCCAAAGAATGAACTTTAGTAGCAGGAGTAGCAGTCAAGGTGGTGCTCGGTTTGTTGACGCTCACAAAATCTTTCCTTAGGGTCTGCAACTCCTGTTTTGCATAATATTTCCAGCAGCGCACACTGCATATTATCTGTGTGGTTGTCACTGGCCAGTGTTGCTCAGTCTGGAACATAATGCTAGACTAGACAAACTTTTGTGCTGGTTACCCAAAAAGCCCTTCATGGCATAGGGCATGCTTTTCTCCAACGGTTTCTGCCTTCCCAGGAAAAGTAGGCAAAGTGGGTGCATGTCAGGTCCCTTCAGTTAAGCAATTTATATATCAGGCCCTAGGACAGGGGTGTCAAACTCTCAGTGTCACGTCGTCACGTGACTTATCATGACTTCCCCCCTTCACTAAACTGGGGGTGGGCGTGGCCAGTGTGTGACACATCTGGCCGGCGGGCCACAAGTTTGACACACCAGCCTTAGGAAGTGTACCTTCTCCATCACAACAGCAACCCTTCCAAGATCAGCATCTCCTCATCCTGATAATATTCTGAAAATCCTTAAAAACATGTCTGTTCTGGCAGGCTCTGGAATAGTTGTTGAAACCCTTATTGAAGGGGTCCCCAACCCCCCCCCCCAACGGTCAGCAGCTCTCTACCAGGCAGCAGCCCATGGGCAAGTGGGCATGCACGAAGCTGCATTTGTGAAAGTGGTGTGCATTCAAAACCCTCCCCTCTTCCCCCCTGCCACTGATCCGTCGAGCTGGAAAGATTGGAGACCGTTGCCCTGTTGGTTTGTTTTGATGTGATGTATTTGTTTTCTCCGATTGTGCATGCTTTTGTTCTTTTTATTTCATTGGGGAATTTTTAAGTGTAAGCTGCCTAACTCTGTTTGGAGATGGGTGGCCATAACCCATCCCACCTTACATCTATCCCTTAGACAGTTCTCTAGCACGCCAGCTCTTCTTTGCCTTTTTTTTCTGAACAGGCAAGCACATTTCTAGGTGAAAAGAACTGGTTGAATCCTATGACCTTTATCTAAGAATACAGGTAGTCCTCAACTTACAACAGTTCATTTAGTGATCGTTCAAAGTTACAACACTGAAAAAAGTGACTTATGTCACTGTTTTTCAGTTACAACTTAGCATCCTCATGATCATGTGATCAAAATTCAGATGCTTGGCAAACTGACTCATACTTATACTGTGTCCCAAGGTCATGTGATCCCTTTTGCAACCTTCTGACAAGCAAAATCAATGGGGAAGCCAGATTCACTTAACAACCGTATTACTAACTTATCAACGGCAGTGATTCGCTTAACAACTGTGGCAAGAAAGGTCATAAAATGGAGTAAAACTCAACAACAGAAATTTTGGGCTCAATTGTGGTCGTAAGTCGAGGACTATCTGTATCTACACAAACCATTTAGGCTTGAAGATATTTATGGAAATAATAAAGGTTTATTAATACACAATTAATATACTTTATGTAATGTAATTAATGTAATGTAATATGCAATTAATGTACTTTTTCTTAACAGTATTGTTAAACAAATCATGTTCATCACAATGTGCAAACCCATTAGATGAATAAAATGGAATGAAATCCATAATAGCATCTATTTTGTGAACAGGTATTTCTCTAGGAAAATTCAGAGGGGAAAAGGAGTCATGGTTAGAAACAAAAGTGGGCACAATGGCTGTGAGACTTATCTTTACTATACTAATAAGCAAAGGAACTGAAAACTCATTTGTTTGCACTCATTCTTTTGCCCCAAAATGTATATGCTCCCCTTCCAGTATCTTTATAGTTGGTCACGAAAGGAAAGAGAACAATAATGTGGAAAAAAACAGTATAGTACAGAACCAGAAAGGGAGCATCTTCCAGTCTGGTATCCAGAAACCTTCTGATTAGGCTTTATCTGTGAATTCAACCAGCACAATTTTATTCAGAATTTACAGGCTGACTAGTTCAAGAATTAATGCAGTTTTTAACCGTTGGTGCATTAGGTGGCCCTCTGGAAGCCATGGGTGGTTCACAAAAGAGGAACTTTATAGTCTGACTTTATGCGAAAGGAAGGTGACAACGTGCAGAAACAAGTCCCTGATCTTAATTACACTGTTCATGTGCAGCAGTTAGCATACACAAGGCTCTAAGACAACAGCACTCAATTTTGTGCACAATAGTAGACATGTTTCCTAGACTGCAAGTAGCCACCTGGAACTTTGCCTGGGGTTTTAGATGTTTGTCTTTATTCTAAACATTTATGAAAACAATACAGCCTTCCTTGATTTATTATGTGCTGTGAAGTTGCTTTCGACTCCTAGCATCCACATAGATTTTCTCCACGACAATCTATCCATAACCCATTCTTTCAGGTCTCCCAACTGATTGCCTTCCTTCCTTCCTTCCTTCCTTCCTTCTTTCCTTCCTTCCTTGGTTCAGGATTTCAGCAGCAAATGTTTAACATCGTACAATTCTGGACCTTAAGGAAACTTTTTGCAGTTTGTTTTCCTTACAATGTAACCCCTCAACATTCTAAAAAGGAAGTCTAAAAAACATAACATATGCACTTTGTATGATTAGTACAGGTAATCCTTAATGTACAAGCACAATTGAGCCCAACATTTCTCTCACTAAGCAGACATTTAAGTGAATTTTGCCCCATTTTATGACCTTTATTGCCACAGTTGTTAAGTAATCACTGCAGTTGTTAAGTTAGTAACACAGTTGTTGAGTGAATCTGGCTTTCCCGTTGACGTTGCTTGTCAGGAGATTGCAAAAATTGATCACATGACCACGGGGCACTGCAACCGTCATAAATATGAGCCAGTTGCCAACCGTCCAGATTTTGATCACACGACCATGGAGATGCTGCAATGGTTGTAAATGTGAAAAACAGTCAGTCACTTTTTTCAGTGCTGTTGTAATTTCGAACGGTCATTAAATGAGTGGTTTATTAAATGACAAGGACTACCTGTATGTCATAACATCCTTAGGGAAAGCAGCTTCCTTATTCAATCAATTTGTGTATTTCACAGAGAGGTGTATTGTTGACTCTGAATGGAAATAGAAACCAGAAACATTACTACTGGACGCTTTATTCATCTTGATGGAAAGTTACCTATGTAAATGCTCCAGATATGTATGGGTATGTCTCTAAAAGGGCAGCTGTTTCCTTCAGCATTGTACATTTCAAAGTCAATACCATGATTTTCAAATTCAATAGTTAATTATGTATAATTATAAACTGAAAATTTAATCAAATATTAAATATGTTTTGTTGCCGTTCTTAGCACTCGTCCTACATTTTCTTACAATGCAGCCTATCCATATTTGATTTGAGGAGGGGGCTCGTTTTTCAGCTGGTTTATCCCAGAGCTTGATGCTGGTCAGGGCTGGAAAAGAATGACTGAGTATTCAGTTCTACAAAGGACTTGATCCCAGATCTCCCTTTCTTAGACCAGCAGCTTAATCACTGCACCATTCTTGTTATTGGTAAACTAAGATATACAGAATATCTAAAATTGCACTAGCCTTTCCAAATGTAGTTTCTTTCAGAAAGAAAACTTCTAGCATCTGTGATCAACTTATTTTGAAGTATTTTCTTGAGATAATAATTTGATCTTTATTTTATGGACATTCCATGGGCAGTTTAATTCATTCCAGTGTTTTCTCACGGTTCAAAGAAATATATTGCTTTATAGCAAAGACAAGATAAAAGGATTGGGTAACAACAATGGAGTAGAAGTGCAAATAGAGACCCTTTCAGCAAGAAATAAAAAGTGCACTGCAGTCAATGATTAATATCGGAACCTTTCGGTTCAAAACAAATGTTGGTTTCAGAAGATGACGTGACGGCAAGTAAAATGAGACCTAAGATTAAAAAGGGTTGGGATTTTCACTGTTCTAACAGCCTGGTACCTGGCAGTCCTAGTTTCTAACAGAGGATTTCCAAGATTGCAGGTCCCTGTGGGGAACTCTGGGGTTTCTTAGATTAGGTTGCACTAGGGAATTTTAGGATTTAAATGGCTAGAATGAATGGTTACAGCTATTAGTATGAAAAGGGTCAGCAATGCTAGGTGTAGGAGAACAGATTAGTGGAATGACAACACTGAACATATGGCACTTGTGGCAAAGCACATCTTGACAAGATCAGATTGGGGAAGGCCGATTTGCCTTTGAAGGAATGGGTGGTAAACCTTTCAAGGAATGGGTGGTAAACCATAACTAGTTTTTGGTGTAATTCGGAGGCTACAGCTTTGATTCCAATTTACTAATAAATGGAATACATCAATCAGGATCAGCTTTCTGCAGAACTACCCACTTACACTAGTTGAATTTTCAAAGTGAAGTATCATCATGGAGGATTAGCTATTTTTATTCCTATTAGTAGCCACAGGCTAGGGGAGCAGGCACAATTCCAAAGTTAAAGTTTAGAGTATATTAGGTGGGGGGGGGATAATGTATTCTTTCCCAACATGGTGCTTCTTGGAACTACTGAGCACTACATACACCTCGAATTGTGCAAATTAAAGGCAGAATATACTGTAAATCTAAATAAATTATATATATTCCCAGCTACTGTGCCTTTGACCAGGTTAAAACCAGAGCTACTTTTAAGAATATATCAACGAGTTGTTGACATGTGTAGCAAGTTTTTCTCTTTCACTATGATTTTCATTCACATCAATTTTGATGAAAAATTTAAGTTTTGTCTGAAACACATGTTACAAACACCGGTAACTTGATGCAAACTTCTGTCCGAAAGTATTAGTTACAATGTCATTATTGTCATGGGTACCAACTTCACAGCCATGTCCCAAATCCCAAGAGACATCAACTCAAACAAGACGATATTGCTGTACTATAAGTAAGTAGTAATCACAATACTACTTCTGCATTATTCCAACACATTCTTCATCTGTATATATCTCAATTGATATATTATTTGTGAAATCTTTATTTTCTCCTCAGTTCCAGTTCAAAAGTAAGATGTCCTAACGTCTTTGCTCCTAGGAAGGTCAGTGTATCATGCAAAGGCTCCTTGGTGATGTAAGTGCCACTTATCTAAACAAGATTTATGCACACTTGTTAGATGGAGAATAGTGGCAGTTCTTTGCATGTGTGGATGATATAAATAACCCATTATTTATGGAAACAATATATTTGGAAGAAGGTCATTTCAAAGCAGATAATGGTACTCAATTTAACAACCAAGTCTGGGCCCTTTCCAGAAGCTATGCATACATGCTGGATTCACAGGCTGCTCCATGTACATACACTAGGTTGTAATTGGTGTTTTAGATGCTAATTGTTATGTGCGGAAACTGGAGAAAAGATGGTGTCAGCTGAGGAAAGCTCAAATAAGAAGAGGACCATTTTGAAGAACTACAGTAGAATACAGATGATAACAAGTACACTTTGGATATGGGTTTCTCCACCTTTACTATTATACAGGATTTCATTAATAAATATATACAAATTTATGCTTAACATTTTTAATTGCCTATTTCCATCAAGCTTGGAATCAATTATTTTATTTCCCATTGAAATATCACTTTGAATAGACCAAATTTGAATAATACAACCATTTCATGGGATTCATTATCGACACTAATCGAGACCTACCTATGTAGTGCACAGCTGTTTGATTTTCTACAAACTCAAGATTATTTGCACACGAGAGATGTAAAGCAACTTTCTTTAGAAGAAGTCACAGAAAAAGTTGAGACGCATACAGAGTTAGAGCACCTATAAACCCATAATAAATGTCTTTAAACTCTTGATGAAGTTTATACACTTACTGTGCAAAGCACAAACGAGACCTTAGCTTTTATACCCTAGCTTTTAGAGGTGGAAAAAAGGACCCTTAAGTCTCGCTTTCCTGCAGCCGGCATTCTTAATAAAGGAATCTTTTGAGTTAAAAAAAAGAAAAGTCTCGCTTTCCTTTGTTAATTGTTTTAATTTATTTCCATTGTTAAGGTGCTACAAGTCACATCTCAGAAGCATAAAATACAGGTCTCTAGTTCTTAATTTCACGCTTGTGATTATTTTTTTTTAGGAAAATACAAAATTATTTCAAGTATAATACTGTTCCCATGGTAAGGGTCCAGAACCAGCAAAACCTGTGACGGATTACTGTGAGCGTTAGGATCATTTTTTTTGCTGATAGAATAACTCAAATCTTGATTCTCCATGGGCAGAATCCAGAAAGAACCTTGTGATATTGGTCGGATTTCTCTCATTCCGTGAATCCTAAGAAAAGAGAAAGGATGTTGGGCAGTATGAGTGCCGCCATTTGTGAACTGGGCCCCTGACCTTCCTGAATCCTTCAGAGTGGTGGGGTGGATTCGTCCTGAAGAAGCCTTTCTGGACCAGTCAGGTTCAGCAATTATCATTCATTCATTCATTCATTCATTCATTCATTCATTCATTCATTCAACTAATTTCTTTCTCTAAGGAAGGTTCTAAAAAAGGTGATTTTCCAACTGCAAAGCATCGTGGAAGCGATTTATTTGGGTTCCTTTCAGTCAGTATTCAGATCTGAGCATGACACAGACCCTGTAATAGTTGCACTAGTGGATGGATGAAACAAAGCTTCAAAAGGAGTAGTCTATTACATATATATACATAAGGGGAGAACTGATGATGAATTCCCAGCAGAAGCTATGTGGCTTGGTAGCTCTGGAAGGACAATACTAGCTCTGGAGCAGCAGGTGTCCAACTTGGGGGTCATCCTAGATCCATGGTTAATATTGTGGCTAGAGGAGTTGTACCTAGTTCAGTTGCTGAGGCTTTTGTACCTTTTCCTGGAGAAGAAAACCCTGGCAAAGTGATAAACACCTTGTCACTTAGATTACTGCAATTTGCTCTACATGGGGCTGCCTCAGAAGCTCCTTGCCACCCACTTAAACTCTCCAGGATGTTCTTGACCGCACCAATTTACTATTTATTTATAGTTTTTTTTCTGGGTAGGTGGGTTTACTTGCAAACAAAGCAGATTAGCCTACAGCTGCAAACCATTTTTAATTCTTAAGTACATAAAGTCTGCATGTGGCTGAAAGGTGTTTTACATTCTATCAATTTCCTGTTTAATTATAATATTTTTTAAATAATTAAAACTGCAGCCCAAACATCATTATTTCATAAAGAAAAAAAAACCTACTAAAAAGATGAGAAGCCTTTTGTATGCAGTTTGCAAGATTCTGGATAACACAGAGAAGACTTTTATTGGATCCCTGCTATTAATAAACAATTGAATGAAAGTATTTTGTTTATGAACTTCATTTGATCTTCCATTATTACATTATAACAAAAACAGGCAACTTCACATTCCTTAATGAGAATAAATGGAGAAGTAAAAACAAATAACAAACAATATCTATATCTATATCTATATCTATATCTATATCTATATCTATATCTATCTATCTATCTATCTATCTATCTATCTATCTATCTATCTATCTATCTATCAGAATTAGCAACTTCTTATATTTTTTTTGAAAACTGGAAAAAGAAAATATTTGTTTTCATACTCACTTTTTACATGAACATAAGATTCAAACTACAGGTTGGATTTCTTCTTACAGAAGCTTAAATTTCTTGCTCATTAAATAAATTACTGCCGCACTCTCACTCAAGGCAGCTCACCACAAAACCATATTTAATACATCCAAGAAAGATAACCTAATATTTTCCTATCTCATCACCCCTTTGTAAACCTGGATGCAGCTCCATTTTAGTGGACCTGAACTATGCAATGCAGCATTCTGCTGGGGGTTTTTTTTTTCCTCAAGCACATCCAGACATGACATAATAATCTGCTACCTACTAACAAATGGATCCAGATATAGGCAGTCAGAAGAACTGTTGCACAATATACAACTTAACACCCATGGTAGACCATTGATACTCATTATTTGCAATGATGAAAAACATTGGGTAGAGGAAGGTTGTTCGTTCTTTGTTGTCATTTTTTGATATTGTTTCTGCTATTATTTCTAATTTAGATATGCAGTTGCTGCTTCTGTTTTTCATAACATATTTCAGACAATTTCCTTCAACGAAGGAAAAATTTAACTACGGTAATATAAAGATAATAATCATGTATGAAAGGCCTCAGATATTATGCATCCAAATGTATTCACATCTTCTATTATAGATTATCCTACTTGGCCTCATTGCTCAACATGTAATTTAAAAACCATACAACTGATCCTCAATTATGAAATATGCATAGCTACCAGGATTTCAAAAAGAACAAGAGCCATGTAAATGGGTGGACCAAAATTATTCTGTTAATGTTATCATTGTTTTTGACATAAATAAGCTCTGCTTTCTTTAGCCACTGTTGTCAGATCATCTCTAAACAGCAATCAGGACTCGGTGCACATTTAATGGGTTGTATTTATTTTACGTAAGAGACTTTACTGACACCTGAAAAAGGATTTCATCCTGTACCATAATTCAAGATTGTAACATAATGTATAACAACTACAAAGAGAAGGATGAATACGAGAGCTGAGCCTTGAACAGTTTTCTTTCAACTCCCTTGTGAATTCCAATATTCACCCCTGAATTCCTTAACACAAGGGATCATGTTCACCACTTACAACGGTAAATTTGGGCTCAGATCCAGCTAGTCTGCCTGTCTAACACTGATGAAAAATTAGGCGCCACCAGGTAACAGTAGTGATCAGAAAGCCCTTTCAGAAGCTTGCAACTGATAACAAGTGAAATTAGTGTGCTGCTTTAACTAAAGGTCTTCTTTCCACAGCCTGCAATAACAGGAAGATACAGACCAGGGAGTGGACAGTCAACCATCACCATCTGTTCCTCTTCTTGGTTTTGTGAAATGCACATTTCAATTCCAATTTGGTGAGGTTGGCAAATAAATGGAATATCCAGCAAGGATATAAAACCCATGCCCAACTCATAATGGTAATTAAATACTGTCTTTATTCTTTCAACATGAAGAAATCATTTTCCCAAACTTAAAATTCAATTTTCCCTGAAATTAGTAGAGGGCAATTATTTTGAGGTTATAGATCACACCTCCCTTTGATTTTACTGCATTCTTTTTCTATTTCATTTTTGTGCCACTTAGGGCAGCAAGTATGATAGTGATGTCACCAGAGAAACAGGGATGGGATCTTATCACATGCATGCCTTTTCTTTTTTTTCCTGCTATGTTTAATCTACTTTTTTTAATGAAATAAAATAAATCTGTTAAATCTCCCAGAGGCTTGCCACCACTTTAAAGAACGGGGGGGTGGGGTGTTTTTTTTTTTTTAATTGCCATTAAATTCCAACAATGCAATGTTGAGGGGCATTGGGAAACTGAAGGTTGCCTACCCATGGGTGCCCAAGTGGTATCCGGCACTTGGGTCCCCCACTTATTCATTCAAGAGAGCTTGCTCAGGATTATGCTTTGTCTCCGTTATAAGCAGCAGGCGTGCTGGGATGTAGCGAGGAATTTTCATTGCTTTCTTCTGTTCCATAATGTGGGTTCACTGCTTCTAAAGTTAATGGCAACAGTGCTATTGCACTGGATGACTGGAGAAGCAGCGAGATGTTTTCTGTCCTTCTAGCAACCCGCTCCCCTCCCGCAAGATTGCTACTCGATCTCAACTAACAAGAGTAAGGAATAAGCAACCCTGCGGCCCTCTCACAGATGTTATAATAATGTTGTTTGCGTTGATTTTCTCAACAAATTGTAAATCCAGCTGTTGTGTTTATGAACCTTAACTGTTGTCTATGGCTCAGTATTTTGTTTTAACTGAGGTATTGTGGCTTGCTCAACGAACCATGGCTTAGGTGACGAGGGAACCCAGGCTCAGGATCATGGAAGAAATAGGGAAAAGCCTTGCTGAGTCCTTCATCCCAGCAATTCTACTTAAGACTGCTGCTTCTTTTCTCCCATTAGTGGAAGGGAGGCAGACTTTTTGTTCACTTCTCCCAGTTGATTAGGGAAAATTGGACAAGACACCTGCTGGCTGCATGTGGCCCATCGGTTGCCAAACCTTCCTCTAATCCTTCATCAACAGAATGAAAACAGAGCAAATTAGTAGATTGGAGAACGATTGCTGAAAAAATAATAATCATATAAGAGATGTAGACATAGGTATATTTTTACTTATAAAAAGATCAGACACAACACAGCCAAGGTGGATCCTATGTTAAAGGTTAAATTTAATTGATCACCTTTTCTTCTTCATTTTGCACGCCATTTTTTGTTCTTTTTTATTGTTGTGAGGGTTAAATGTATGCTTTTGTTCTGTTTTGTTTTGTTTTACTGTTTTGCATTTTATCTTTTATGATAAAACAATAAATATTTTTTAAAAAGATCAGACACATCATAGTGCTACAATAATATTTAAGTACAGGTAGTCCTCGACTTACAACAGTTCATTTAGTGACTGTTCAAAATTACAACAGCACTTAATCCTCCAGGGAAAGATTGAAGGCAAACGAGGTCCAGGCAGAAGAAGAACATCATGGCTTCAAAATCTAAGGGACTGGTTTGGATAAAACTAAACAGCACTTTTTCATGTGGCTGTTGATAAAAATAGGATCGCCAACGTCCGATGAGGGATATATACAAGAAGAAGAAGCAGTCTTTTTAAGGATGGGAAAACCAGGATTAAAATATACAGCATTTCTTCTGCTGGAAGATATCAGGGTAGGGCTTTGATACATCAGCCATGATATCCTTCTATGCCATCAGGGGGTTTGGGGTTGGAGGAATTGTTTTGTGCTATTTATGCTCCTTCCTTCATGGGTAGTTCCAGTGTAGAGAGAGAGGAGAATAAGGTGGAATCTTCTCTATAGGGTGACATGCTCCTCTCCCTTTGCTTTTTAATATCTATGTACATTTGTTGGATAAAGTCATCTATCAGTTCAAGGTTCAGTATCATCAGTATGCCAGTGACTATCAACTGTACATAGCCACCACAGAATGAATAAGAGATTCTATCAAAATCTCATTCCAGTGTAAGGAGGCTACAAAATCTAAGCAAGATGGAGTTATTTTCTATTGCAGTTTTCTTTCATACCCTGCATTACCTCTTGATGTCCCTTTTGTGCCATCTTTTTGAGGTAGGCCAGGTCACTGCATGACTAGAATTCTGTTCATATACTGTAGGCTACAGTGACAGTATCTTGAAAATCTGTGTTTTCTCTTTCCTCCCTCTCTATACCCCAAGGAGTTAAGGTGGAGCCAGTTTGAGTTTCTTTCACCTGCTTTTTTTCTGCTTTCTGGACTTAAAACATGTTTTTGCAACTATTGTTGCATAGTTCATCTGTCTTTGTGGCTCTCTCCACCCTGAAGACCTAAGGGTACTCTTGGATTCATAACTTGATAGGCAAACAGAATCTGTGGCTGGGGAGGAAGGAGGGGGGGGGAGCTTTTTGCAGCTCCAGCTGCTGCCTCAATTGCAGCCTTTCCTGGAATGTGAGAATCTTACAAATATAACTCATGTTTTCATTATCACTTTTCTGGATCACTGTAATGCCTTCCCTCATTGGGCTGTTTTGAAGATATCTACAAGTTACGTTAATCTAGAATGCAGCGGTCCAGTTATTAGTGGGCACGTGGTTCCAGTGTTTCAGTCCCTATATTGACTAGAGCTTAGAAACTATATTGACTTCTGAGTACAGTTCAGGTTAAGGCTGTACATTGCTTGATTTTGATATAGCTCCAAGGCTTCTCTCTCCACCCAGTATCCACCCATTCAACTGTCAGCCTCCCAAGTAGACCAGACAGGAAACACAACAAGATGAGTTAATTCTACTTTATTGAAAGACTACATTAACTGAATGTTGCAAGTCTGAAAATACAAATGTCTTGCCATTTCTTCTGATAATTTAGGGCAAATCCTTTCTGTTTCTTTCTCTGTCTGGTAGTCAGTTGTGGGCTCTTCCATTTTTTTATCTGATTGTTCCCTAGTTATCATCTTTTTCCCCGATCCTCCAAGGTCGTTCTCACATTGCATTATACCAGCATATAGGTCCTGGGAAAGTGTGCTAATAGTTCTTCACTTTGAGGAGAAGGTATACAGAGGCTTATGAACATGTTTTCTCTGTTGCAATACCTGCTCTTCAAAATATCCTTCCTCAGATATTCAGTCAGCTCCCACTCTTTTACTTTACAGACATTATTGAGAGCAGAGCTATTGAGGACAATTTTTTGAATTATAAATATTGATGCCTCTATGCTGGTTTTATTCTCTAGGGGTTTTCTTTAAATAAGCTATAATATGGAATTTTAATTTTTTTCTTATTTCTTATTTTGATCTAACTAAAAGTGTTTTGGATCATGGATATTTTAGCATAATTTTAAGAAAGTACGGCTTGCCAATAATCTTTTGTTTATGATGGGAAATGATTGAATAAATAAATAATTTAGGTTTAAAAGTTAATTGTTCTGAAAATGGCTTGATATCTGGTGGTTTTCTCAATAAACCTTTAACTGCGTGGTGCAGAGCTTCAAAGAGATGCTGTGACTTTTCCTCCAGGCAATGCAACCTCTGTTCTATAAGCCAATGGCCAGGTTGCTACTCTCTCTGCCATTCTCTGCTCACGTCTGGCTGTGTAGACTTCTCTCTGTGCCTCTTCTGACTCTTCCCTTCAGCTTCTGAAAGTAGTGGAAAAGGTATTTGCATCTGCATAATATATGCTGGAAGCCTCTTCAGCTAAGTGAGTGGTTGGATGGAGCCTTAGAAGGACACAAAGAATCTTAAAAGGCAAATCAAATCAATGACACAAAGGGGCCTCCCTGAGCTGAAGTTCAGCTGCCTTGCAGCCCTTCTTTATTTCCCTGGGCAGGTCCCTTAAGAATAAAGAGAATGATTCCCTGACATTTCCAATTTTAAGAAAACTGCATTCTTAGCAAACATACCTTTCAAGCATCCACTGTAATAATATTTTCTTTAAGAATACACACACACACACACACACACACACACACAGTATATATATATGTGTGTATGTGTGTGTTTATGAATGTGCGTGTGTATAGGCATATATATGTGTGTGTGTGTGTGTGTATACACACATACTGCAGATAGATAGATAGATAGATAGATAGATAGATAGATAGATAGATAGATA
>JANHFL010004340.1:84494-103612 GCA_032468155.1 Oxyrhabdium leporinum
GGCGGTTACAGGCACAGAGGCCAAAAACACGAGGCACGAAGGCAGTGATGGTCTCTGGCAATCCCTGCAGCCCAGAACAGGTCTAAAATGTGACCAGTGGAGGCCGAAAATGGCCAAAGGGGGCTGGTGGGTGGGCGGGGCTACATTTGGTGTATAAAACGCACCCAAATTTTCACCCACTTTTAGGGGGGGACAAAGTGCATCTTATACTCCAAAAAATATGGTAATCATTAATCCTGTCTACACCATATTTCCCCTTGTCATGAACTGCCTTAATCCAATGACAAAAGAGTGCTATTCTAAGATCCCTTAATTTTCTGATTATATAACACCTACCAAGCACAATATTGCAATGTCATATAATCTTCAGATTCTTAGTTCACTACTATCTCGTATCGACATTGATGTCTCTAATAGTAATCTACTACTGGTGACAGATGCCTTTACTATATATCTAGGAAAACATTTGTCTTTTCCTAATCTATTCCAAATAATTCTTGGCTAACCTTTCTTTAAGTCTTATTAAGCCAGAGAGAGCTGTTCTTCTGGCGTGATGTTAACATTTCAGGATTATATTGCGGCGAGAAAAGTAACCTAACCTAATGGACACTGCATCTCTAAACCACCACCCCTTTTAGATATGACCAGAATCAAACCCAGTCCCTCTCTTTGCCTAATCCCATCAGACCCCAGGATCATGTGAGCTGGAAATAAGGTAGGCAAAATAATGCTTAGAGAATTGGGGGAAAGCGAGGGCATCTGAGGGGTGGGGGTGAAAGCTCCGTGGCGTGGGGCTGCAATGGTGAAACGGACAACGGAGCGGCCAGCGTGAGGGAAGGGGGATTTTCCTTTTCCCCTGCTCCTCGTAGTTCCCTCGCACCGGCCTCTCTTTTGCACCGCAGCGGTCCACCCCGCTGAGCCCAAAGATGAGCTCCATGGCACCTAAGCAGGGGCCAGGTCACCACCCTGCCTGTCCCCGGAGCTTGCCTGCCTCCGGCTGCCGCTGCCGCCATGGGGAGGGGAGTCATAAAGGGACAGGCTGCAGCCGCTCCCAGCTCGGTTCTGGCCGGCAAAGAGACGGTGGCTGCAGGCCCTTCGTGCTGGCAAAAAGCGGTGCCTGAAGCCTCCAGCCACCACCTCTTTGTCGGCATGAGAAACCTCCAGCCGCCACTCCCGGCTCCGTTCCAGCCATCAAAGAGATGGTGGCTGCAGGCCCTTCATGCCAGCAAAAAGCGGCGCCAGAAGCCTCCAGACGCCACCTCTTTGCCGTCTCTTCTTTTCCAACTAACCTTTTGCCTGCATTCGGCAGGCAGTCAGCATCCCCATCTCTACAGCATAGGTTATGTGACTGGGTGGGCGTGGCCAACTCGACGTCAGTCACAGCAGGGTGCCACCGCCCCACCTTGCCGTGAGTGATGTTGAGTTGGCCATGCCCACTCAGTCACATGACTCCCACCAAGCCACGCCCAAAGAACCGGTGGTGAAAAAGATTAGATTTCATCACTGATCCCGCCTTGTAGCCCACAACTTCTATTAAAAAAATCTTTGCTTTTGCACTGTTCAGGATCCCTGTTTCTTCGATGCTCATCATAATAAACATGTTTTTACTTCTTAGTATTGTGCTCCTTACTTTGGCAAAATTACCCAACAATATACCATGGGAATGTTGGCATCACTTGCCAACATTAGTAAAAATAAGTGCCCTTTAATTTGCATACTGTTTTTGAATATGCTTACAAATTCACTCAATTTTTAGAACTATATGACAGTATTCGATAGAAATAATTAAGTCTCAGGTTGAAAAATGAGATCAGCTTACTTTCATGTACACCTAAAAAGGCATATTGTACCTTCACCCCCCCTTCTTTTCAACTCTCTCCCTTTATTGCCATTTTAACAGCAAGGGCCATATGACAGGTGCAAGGTCAGGGCTCAAAACCAGCCATCCCACCCAGAATTGTAGCCATAAGAAACAAGAAGGAAGAACAGAAGAAGGATCCAGGAAAAAGGGGCAAAACAGAGACAAAAGACTCACGTGTGCCAGTCTAGGATTCAATCCCCAGCAAATCTACAAGGTGGTTTACATTGTAAAGCCTAGAGCCCAAGAAGGATGCAGGAATATAGGTCTGATCCTGGAAAGCAAAGTTCTGGGAACTGCTTGCTTCTTAAACTAGCCAAACAGGACACCTTTGCTCTGTGATGTCCCTTGAAGTTTCCATGCGTTCTGAAATTAAGTACCCTTCTAGGATCTGGCCCCTTGTTATGCAAGTCTGCCTTCAGAGTTTCTCTGCTCTGCTTCAGGAGTGGGTTCCTTGCTGGTTCCTGAGCCTGGCAAGTCTGCCAGATCAGATTTTGCAGTCTATGAGTATTATAGATTGTTGACATTATGGAAGAAAGCCTCCCTGTTCACCAAATGATAACCAGGGTAGATAGCTGTTTGATCCCTATAATCAATTTACTTATTGTTCTGTTTTTTGGGGGGCAGGTACAAACACATCTGAATAGAGCAGTGGCTTGCACCTCCACTGCCAGTCAGCATGGCCTAGCCGGGTTGACTGAGTAAATTGGCATTTATAGTCCAGCACAACTGGAGGCAAAAGACTATAGGAAGGTTGCATTTAATATAATATCCATCAAGAATATGAGGTCAGTTACTTTCTATATATAGTTTTCTAAAACTACATACAGAAGTTAAAGTTAACTAAGCCAACTTAAAGCTACAGCCTGAAAGAACTTTGGTCATAGTTCCTTCTACTAGTCTTTGGTGCTTTAAGCCGACTCTCGAGAATTAATCTGTGCTTGCAAATAGTTTTGGACTTACCACAATTCGTTTAGTGACTGTTCAAAGTTACACCACCACCGAAAAAAGTGACTGATGACCATTTTTCAGTTATAACCTTTGCAGCATTCCCGTGATCATGTGATCAAAATTCGAACGCTTGGCAACTGGTTCATATTTATGTTGGTTGCAAAGTCCCAAGTTCGCGTGAACCCCTTTTCTGACCTTCTGACAAGCAAACTGAATGGGGAATCCAGATTCACTTAATAACTGGGTTACTAACTTATCAACTGCAGTGATTCACTTAACATTTGTAGCAAGAAAGGTCATAAAATGGGGCAAAACTCACTGAACAACAGAAATTTTGGGCTCAATTGTAGTCATAGGTTGAGGACTGCCTGTAATCAGGAACAGCATGTTCTGATTTTGAAATTTATTCCACCTGCTTAAATAAAGAAATTCACGGGCAGCAGAACATCCTGTGACGTCTGAGCAGATTTTCTTTCAACTTTCTCATATGCAAATAATGTGAACTGTAGCAAATATCACAGGTTGGCACCAACTGAATAACCCCAGAGGATAACTTATTTATAATTTTTGATTATGACATGGTGAGCAGAGGACAGAGATAAGGTTTTTTAAAAAAAATATTCCAAAATGTTTAATATCAGCAGCAACAAAGTGAGTCCCTGTACATCAGTAATGTTAATAAAAGATTATTCTTACATGGACTTCCATATATTCTTTTTATTCCAAAATCTAGGGAAGCCTTTCTGGGGTTGTTCAGAAGTCCCCATTCTGTGATAGACTCTAATGGGAAAAAAGTTGTTGTTGGCTGCTGGGTTGCTGCTCATGTAAAATTTGTAAAACAATATATAGGTTAGAAGTAAATTGTTTTGTGAAATTGTCATGCCTTTTTGCAGGGCTTCCTTGAGACCTGAAAATTATTTCAAGGGTTCCTCCAGAGTAAAAAAATAGAGATCTGCTGTTCTACTGGATTCTGGGTTTCTACTATATTATAAACCCAAAGAGTTGTCACAAACCTGAAGTTTGTCCATTGGTAGCCAAATCTTATTCAGAAGCTTGTAGCACCAAGGTTGTAGCACCATTGAAAGAAATGTCAACCTTGATTAGTCCATAACAAACTTCTTTAGGAAGACTATCTTTTTTAAATGTACTAGAATTCCTATGTGTTGCCTCCTAACTTTTAATGATATCAAAGCATAAGGATAAAATACATAAAAGATGACATAAAAGAAATATTTTTTTTTCTTTTTATGCCCCATTATGCTTTGGGATGGGGTCGGGACAGATATTGATATTAATTTATATTTTATGTAGAAAGATTATTCAAATGTTAGGTATTAGCAGGATGGGTGGAATTACAACCTTCAGACTTCCATTTCAACATATCTAGAGGGTATAGGGTTCTGGAAAGCTGTTCTTAGCCTTGGTATTAACCTAGAGCAGGGCTGTCGAACTCCCAGCCCGCAGGCCAGATGCGTCACGCGCTGGCCATGCCGATGCCAGGTTTAGCGAAGGGCAAAAAAGTCCCAGTATGTCACATGATGCCACCATGATGACGTGAGTTTGACAACCCTGACCTAGAGTAATGATATGAACTAACAGTCAAAAGAACAGGTTATTATCACATAATATCCTGTAATAACAGGAATCTTCAGTATACTATTTATTAATTAAGTATATGTTAGGCCATAAATTATATGAAAATTATAAAATGCTACAACTGATGGTCTTCAACATCAATAGAGGAATTTGAGCAGATTTCAGTGACATTTCCTTTTTCATATTTATTTAGGTCAATGCATGGGAGAATGGAGGCTTAATACTGAATGCATTCAATTTATGATTAAGAAATGTATGTTTCTTCATCTCTTTTCCAAAATATCGGAACACTCCACCTTCTTACTGCAGCATAGAAAATTATGAGTTTGAAGAAGACAAATTTATCCAGTTGCCTCCCCCCAAAGTGAACAGAAATCCCACAAATCAGAAATGATTTGTTTCATTCATATGCAAATGCGTATATTTTCAGGCTCTAGCCATATTGACACATGGGAAGAAGCCCGTTTAGTTCAACAGGATTAGTTTCAGAGTAGACATATATAGGATTGTGTTGTCAATTCTTAATAGACTGCATGGTCCAATCCCTGAATTACATTTATTGGGCAAGTTTAGGATTACTCTTGAATATGTGAATAGAGTGAATCCACTCTGAAGAGGTTGTCATGCAGAAACAGACACAATTATTTTAAAGAAAGAGGAAGAAGAAAATGGGAGGAACCAGCAGGGGTGTAAAATTGGATTTCTTCGAGGGCCGGATCAACACTGTAGTTCTCCTCTATGGGCGGCTTTGGGGGGGGAGACACAGGACGGACCTCCTGCAGCACCCTGCTGTCCAAAACAGGGCGTGGGGGGACCTTGCGCGGCCCATGCCCCATTTTTGGCCTGGACAGCCTCCTGCAGTACCCTGCTGTCCAAAATGGGGTGTGGGGGGGCATCCTGTTTTGGGCAGCAGAGTGCTTCAGGAGGCTGTCCAGGTTGAAAATGGGGCATGGGGGGACGCACACAGAGGCACCGCAGGCTGGTCCTTTGCTATTTCCAGGCTGGCCCCGCGGCCCAGATTTAAGCACCCCACTGGTTGATCTGGTCCGCAGGCCTTGAGTTTGACACCCCTGATTTAGAGGATGGCAATGAATAAAACAGCTCGACTTGTGTGAGTGGTGGTACAGCACACACACACATGCAGCTTGATGTGCGTGACTTGAGCCCATTGCTCGTGCAGCCCAGTTTTAAATAGGCTGTGGCATTCTTTTATCTCTACCTCATTCTGCTAACAAAAAGATATAGTTGGTGGAACACATTAGCTGAATTCCATGCTTTTCATTTCATTTGTATAAATACACTCCGATGTTATTGCAACTTTATTTCTCTTTCTCTTTTAATGTTGCACGATATGATTTCACCGTTAGGCCAATATTCCTACTCTCTTATTATCGTTGTTAATTGTTATCGTTAATTATCAGATTATCAGAGGGATTCCACTGTCCCAGTGCAAGAGTACAGAATACATAACAAAAAATGCAATCTATTTATATCTACATATGGGTATGCATGTATAAATGGCCAAAAGTAAGTTCTTCCTTACATTCATATTCTGGGATATAAAAGGAATGCTATACAACCTAGAAGAACTTTTCTGACAGTGGGAACAATTAATCAGTGGCATAGCTTGCTTCCCAGATTTGTGGGTACTCCTTCAGTGGATGTTTTCAAAAGTAGACTGGATAACCATTTGTCCAGGATGGCATAAGGTGTCCCGCCTAGAAGACTGAGGTCCCTTCCAGCCCTGTGATTCTATATTCTATGCTCTAATATGAGCACTCAACTCGTTAACATAGGCTGGAAATACATACTAGCAAAGAAATACATTCTAGCATATTAACCATGCTTGGCAGCTTATTAAAGTAACTTTTTTCCCTCAGCAGCAGAAATAACCATGCTTTACTAGCATGAACATAGAAGCAAGAAGTGATATATCAAATGGCTACTTGTAAACACAATTGTGTTTTTTTTTTACAGGTCAACATCTGAACTTTCAAGGAGACAGAAATACAACTATAACCTTCCTATTTGTTTTTGAATTCCAAATATAAATTGAGTTTTTATCTCAAACTGAATATTTTAAAAGATTGAGAGCCACTTATCAGAAGACTCGGAGAGTGTCTACTTCATAATGATTTAGCTTTTTAAAATCAGCAAATCAGTGCATATAAGGATACTGCAGGCTCTCATGACCATTAAGATGTGTTTCAAAGAGTATTATCCTGATTTTTGTTATTAAGAAATCAGAATATTATTCTAGGGAAATTATTAATCCTTGAAAGCTGTTCCAATGCATAATCAGAACATTTACAATCTACTCCAATAGTGCAATCAATCATATTCTTGTAGACAGGCCATGCCAGAGTTTAGACAGACAACTTACGAATTGCTTTAAATTTATACTCACATTTGCTTTCTTAAAGAAAAAGTATCCACGTTCATCAGAAATCTCTTTCGCACTACTCCTATCTTTCAATCCAACAAAAGTTACTTTGTGATCAAGGAGACACATTAGCTGCAATTGCCATTGCAAACCTATACTTATCTAACAATAAGAGTCTTTAATGGAAGTCCAAGAATATAATACACAGGTCTATGCAGGCAACCCCTCCTACAAATAAAATCTGACTCCTGGTGATCCCATAGATACAGTATTACACGTGGGATTTTTAGCAGCAATATGGAAGCAGTTTGCTACTGCCTTCTTCCCCGGTGGTTTCTCTTTCAAGTACTAACCAACTCCAATCCTGTTTAAATTTCGAAAATCATTTATTTGTACTAAACAAAATTTGTTGATTCAACACGATGTAGGATCACAATTGTACAAACTGGAGCTAAAGTATTTTAGGTATATCTCACCAATCACTCACGCTTTAGATAACGAGACACCGATCAAGATTTGCAAACTTGAATTCAGATTAAAGCATACGGTATATTCCGTTTATGCAGTTGCACGAATCTTTAATCCCTTTAATCCCATAATTTCTACAGTCAGGATGGAGCACAAGTAACAAGAAAGCATGCTTAATTATATATTCCAGCAGCAAATTTAAAGCAAAACTTTCGTCGTGGGGAGAAGAGGATGTCGTACAGTACATCAGTTACTTTTGTTGTAACGCCATGGAAATCCGCCCCCACCCCGACAATTAATAAACTTGGACATTCTGAGTTTCTCTAAAATAATAGCATTGTTAAATAAAAGGAGAAAGACTTAATCGGGTCCTTCCTGCTAGACAGAGAAGCTATTATCAGTCAGCTTTCAGGCGTGCATACGAGACATCCGCTTTCCTTGCGTGTGGAATCGCTCTTCGCAGTCGGCTCTGAGAAAATCAGAAGGCACTTACTTACCCGCGAACAGCCTCAGCATACCAACAGCACCCCTGGGCGCCGCCATTTTGCATAAACACGCCGGTCACGTGGGAGCGGTGCTACACTCCCACCCATGGCCGGGAGAAGACGGCAATTCAGCGAAGGGGGCACAAACGGGCGCGCGAAAAAGGGGAGGTGCCGAGAGGAAGCCACGCCCCTTCCTCGGCTGTTGCTCGTCTTCCTTGCGCACGATTGCTTGGAGAGCAAGGAGGGCGAAGGTGTGTTTTTCCCCCCCCCTTCTCTTTTTCAAAAGGCAACTTGGACTTTCTCGGGGTTTCGTTGAAGGCGTTTCGCTTCCCTGAAGAACTGAAGAAGCTTCTTTGATGAGAAGCGAAACGTCTTCAAGGAAAACCCAAGAAAGTCCAGTTTCTTGCCTTTTGAAAAAGGTTGTCCTTTGGGATGCCTGAGAATCTCCATAGACGAAGAGCAGAGAAGTTAACTGCGGTAGCAGGTTGCAGAGAAAAGACAAACCTGGGTTTCCTGTATATACATTTCAGAATTGGTAATAATGTGTGTGTATATATATCCTGTGTTTGTGTGTGTGTATACACACACATAGTTACCAACTTGTGTATATATATCCTTTGTCTACCTGTCTACCTACCTATCTACCTACAGGATATACACACACACACATTGTTACCAATTCTGAAATGTATTCTTCCCCTTTCCGCCAAGACTCCTGTTGAAAAGACGTTGCCTGCCTAAATGCAAAAGGGTTTGCAACTGTTGTACCGTTAAATGTCTATAGAGATGCTTAGGCATCCAGATCATGGTTGTCCCAAAGAAGCTTCTTGGATGAGAAGTGAAACGTCTTTAAAAAATACCCCCAGAAAGTCCAATTGCCTCTTGAAAGAGCACCTTTGGGACACATCGTACAGCTATAGTGGAAGCCAGCAGTCACCTTCAGGCGATGTAGAAAAGGATGGTTGGATATCTTTCTCCTTTGAAGGAAGCCTTGGAATGTTTCAACACTCTTGGTTTCTTAGGACACATCACACAGCCCTTTTGAACAGTGTGAATGCAATGGAGTCGTCTTGCTCAGCAAGCTGAGATACATCACAACCATGTCTTTTTTAAGGGTTCTATTGCGAGGGCTTAACAAGGCTCGATCCTTCCCAATTATGAAGGAGCGAAACATGCAGCTACTGCTCTGGATGGGCTTCTTAAGCCTGGTTTCGCCTGCCCCAAATCACCCTCACTCGGGCATCCCCTGAAATTCTTCACCTTTTTATCCACAAATGGAATGCGGAACCCTGCCCCACTCCTCAGAAAAAAGGCAGTAAGTAAAGTGGAAATATGGTACTGATATGGTCCCAGTTGGTCACCTCTAAATATCCGGGGCTGCTGCACTTTCCTCAGGCTAGAAACAGGAAGCATGGTAGCTGAGTGATCCTGAGCAAGTCCTTCTCTCAGCTGTAGGTATCAGACAAGGGCAAACCACTTCCAAAAATCCTTGCCAAGAAAACTACAGAGCTAGTTGAGGTAGTTGCACTTTGCCAACTATCTCTGAGTGATGGATTTCTGTACATTGTCCTGCCATTACTCCACAAGTTTTGAAGTTACATTTATTTATGTTGTATATTCCATCTTTTTGGGTGATAAAGACTGTGCAAAGCAAATGATAACATACAAAGTGTTATTACAGAGATTAAAGTTTTTGTGTGGAAGTAAACTGCCACAAATTTACTACTACCAGGAGGGCAGAAATAATTAAAATACATTGAATTACAAACCACCAGATCTACAAACGTTTTGAAGAGTATCTGAGTTTAAGCTCTTGTTCTTGGGGGGGGGGGTGAAGTTCCATAGTCACATGGCTACAACCAAGAAATTGTCTTTCCTATTACTCTGAGGGATGTTGAGGCACCTGAACAGGGTCTCTATTGTCCTTCCTAGCAGCCAGGCAAATTACCAGCCAAATTACAAACTAAACTCAAGTATATTAATTGCCATTTTGAACTGATATCAGAAATATATTAACAGTTTGTAGCTAATAGCTGGTTAGCCAGCTGATTCTGATAAAAGCTCAATATCCCCCACCCCACAAAAAAAATTGGAGCTCAGTTCTACACTTGTCACCTACACCTTACTGCTCCATTACTTGACTTCAGCAGAAAGCAGGAGTCAATAAACCTGAGATCAATATTTATCCAGTAAACCTACATAAATATTTTTACTTACTGGATGAAACTATTCTGCAACTGTATTGGATTGGACTAACACTGGTAGATAATTTCAAATACTCTTGGTAAAAAGCAATCCAGAGGATCTACCATTTGGGCCAGATCAAGCTAAATTAACCTTAAGGCAAGGATTTGACACGGAAGGTCAAGCAGAATCTGCTGCCCTCTCATGGGATGTATCTATAATGTTAACAGAATTTTAGTTCCCAAATGCACTTCATATTTATACCAAATTTTAACCACTTTAACTCGTGGAAAGTAGCAAAATTATAATATTATCTGTGATTTGTGAGCTTTAGCCATAAATGGTAACAGTCATTAAATTAGTTAGGTACCAATTTTATTCAGTTTGGTACACCAATTCATCACAATTTATACTCTTAGGCACTGGGCCCATTAGAATGACAGAGACCATACATTTTGGGGGGGCTATTTTAGGTTTTAGTCTTTTTAATTCCCCACGCCTTTCTATGTTGCACCTAAAGTTCTGCATGATAATCAAACCATTTAGTATTGTTGTGAAATGCTGTAGATTTTAGTGATTTGGATCATGGATCCCAATATTCTTGAAGGTGAGAGAGGACTTGCAAGTTTTATTGTTCTGGAATCCTTTGCGATTTCCTGGCCTATCTCATATTATTCTGTTGGTGTGACTTTGACAGACAGCCACACTTGGATTCACTGTTGTTCCAAACCATGACATTAAGAAATAAGCTTTGGAAATAATTTATTAACTGGGGCTAAAAGGCAGGTAATCTTTTTTTACAGAGGTCTGTGGGTACTTCTTTTCATCAGGGTTGCACTCTGTCCCTAGAATTTGTAGAGAGAGAATTTCATTGTGATAAAAGTTCAAAGTCTGAGAATTTATATAGGGCAGGACTGGGCCAAATCAGACTTGATTGTTTAATGAAAAAGATACTTAACTGATATTAGCTTGTCCTTTATTATTTTGACTCTTTAAAATGCAATTATTAACTGCGTTGATATTTTTAATTTGAAGTGTTATATAAGTGTTTTAAATAAATAAGTCCACTTTCCATTCATAGGGTTCATTTTTTCATGCAAGCCATGATTTGTTTTACTCATTATTATTGAGTATAGTTTCACAGAAGATTAATATTCATGCCATAGTATTTTGGTATCTTGTTACATCATCTCAATTGGTAAGCTAGACCTTACACATACTACGCAGGGATTCAGACCAGTTTTGTTAATGCTTGTAATCTAATTTCTTTATTTCAGCAAAGTACCAGTAGATTGAAGTACTGATTTTTAGAATCTACAACACAAAAATATAAAAAATCCAAAATACAGAAAACCACAGTCATTTCGAAAGTGATTAAAATGTCACATGAAATTTTGCAGTAGAGCAGTGATCATGAATGTATTTCACAATGCAATAGGCAGAAGTTTGCGTGTTTCTTATAGAGAATCCTCAGACCTGAGCAAGTCGTTCTAGGACTCGTCGATAATCTGAAATAAGTTGCTGGTACGTCTCTTCCAATTGTTTATGTTGTAAATTTATGTCTATTTGGTTCAACTGATTGGTCAACTCTTCTGGTCTTAAACATCTTCTCATCTTGGCAATCTCTCTCTGCTTTTTCTAGAAAACAAAGGATTTACACATATGAACAATATTACCACATTTCACCAACTCCTGCCAGTTCATTGACACTGGGATGAAATGATAGATTTGTATTCTACTAAAATAAATTGAAGATTAATTGGAGATTTCCTTACCAGGAATGGAAGCAGAAAACTAAAAGAACTTGGAGAAGGGATATTCAGACAAAATAAAAAGAAGGAAAGAAAGTTGGCTTTTGGGAAAGTCTGAGTAGTGGACAAAGTGTTCATTCACTGCTTTCCCTCATGGCAAATTCAAATAAAAAATTAAAATGATAGAAAAGCCACCTTATATGGGCCCATCAATCTTCTTTTTACATCCAATCTATAACTTCTGGATTGTTCTGCATTACTCATGTCTGTTGCATGTAACCGGAGAATTTCATAAACTCGCCGTGTATGTTGCTAAGAGTAAAAGGAAAAACATATGATAAAGAGAGTTGGAATTATTGCTCCCGATGTACAAAGTTAAAAATCTTGTCTATCTTTTCTTCTTGACTACTGTTTCCATTCCTTAAAACTTCAGCAGTCACAATTCATCGTATTAGTTTTAGCCTCTCCTCCTTTTTCAATGACCTAACTTTCTCAAATCTTATTTATTCATTTATAGCACTTACGTACCACCTAGCCTACATAACTCCAGGTTGTTTAAAATAGTAAGATTAACACATAAAACTCAAACATATCAAAACCTAACTTCAGCAAGATATAAATTACGAAAACATAGCAGACCATCCACACTAAGCTCCTGATTGAAAAGTGGCACATAATTCTAATAAGCAAATAAATAATTCTGGGGGGAAAGGTGGGGTGGATGAAGTATGTGTTACAATTTACTCACATTTTCGTGCTAGGCAAAAGATTTATTTTCATTTTGCAATCTGTAAGTTTCAAATAGTTGAACCTTCTGAACCTTTTTTCCCTAGAAAATTGGTGTCCTAAATTCCTCAAAGGCTTTATTGAATAACTACACGAAAGTCAGATCTCAACCACAATTTGAAATTGACTGATGGTAACCAATAAAATATTACTATGAGCTTGAAAAAGTAGTGTTTTGACCAAGAAACGTTGTCTAAAAATTCAAAAAGCTACCTTAAAACTTGTAGGGTTTGTAGAACCTATCAGTAAAAGAAGCTGTACTGAACTAAATAGTTTTCAACATAATTATTATACATAGCTTTGGTTATAATGTAGTCCTTCTGTAAATAATTCCTTACCTAGGAGCACTTTGCAGGTAGTCCTAGACCCAGAACCATTCAAAGTCATGACAGCACTGAACAAGTGGTAGTCACTATAACCAGTCCTCAGCATTCTGACCATTCCTAGCATTCCTATGGTCACGTGATTGCAATCTGAGCACTTGGCAAGCAGTTCACTTACGACCAGTTGCAGTGCTCTATAATCACATGATCACCATTTGCAATCTTCCCTGCTGGCTTATTCAAAAAGGTCAATTGGAAAGCCATCAATCAGGGAAGGTCAAGTCACTGGATTAGTATCCCCCACCTGTGCACCTTCCTGCAGATCCTCTGCCACTTGAGCTGCATTGGTCAGTCATGAGCCCCATGCACTCTTCCCAACCCTTGTCACGCTTTCCTCACACTCACCAACTTGGGCCATGACTCTTGCATGCCCCCTCATGTACCTTTCCTGACCTGTGGCTCTTGTGAACCCGTCCTGACCCTCTCCCACATCTCCTCATTCCCTCCCCCTGCCTGCTAGTCTGGGACAGGCAACTTCCTGTCAGCTTCCCCACTGACTTTAGTTGTGGGAAGTGGGCAGGAAATTGCCTCACCTAATGATAATGGAATTCAGTTAACAGCGACAACTGGGACTGTAAGGATTGCCATCCCTAGTGATGACATCATGCTTAGAAATTCTGGTTCAATTGCTGTCATAAGTCAAAGATTGCTTATACCTCTATCATTCTACATTCCCTGAAGCTGCAAGGGAAAAGAGAAATCAACAAAGATCCCAGGTTGGATATAGAATACTTCTTCAAACAGGACACCAATTTGCAAAATGTCAATATTGGATACATTTAAAATATTATTAATACCTTATTTACTTTCAGCTTCTGTTGAGCTTCTATTACCATATCTTGACTGAAGCCTTGCTTAAGATTCTCTGGAGAAAAGCAGGGTAAATCTTGACACAATTTTACTAATACAAAATCTCGCAATTTCACATAGCTTTCAGATGGATCTTCAGCTAAAAGAAGAAAAGATAAATGTTAGATTTGCAACCAGAAGTTTCTCTTTATGAATTAATACTACAAGACCATTCAAAACAGTTAAAGAAACACCTATGGTTATCAATATACCCATACCCAAGGCCTGAAAACATTCCATAGTTGCTTTCAGTAAAAAAAACCCAACAAACAACAAATCTACCACCAGGATTTGCTTAACATTCTCACTCATTGCTTTATGAAAGTGGTAAGGGGTTGGTGCTGTTCCAGTGGGCAGGTAGAACAACACAAGCACAAACAACAAGCACAGGCAATTGGAGATTGGTGGCCTTTCAAGTAACATGATCCTATGCCATGTAGAGCTTTACAGGCAATAACCAGCATGTTGAACTGCACCTGGAAACTCTGTGGAAGTTGGTACATCTGGAACCCACTGGAAACTACTGTAGGTCAAGTAGCAGGCAAGAATGTGTTATGAAATGCCTGGAATTGCTAAAATGCTGCATCCTGCACAAGTTGCATCATCTGAATATTATTCAAGGGCAGACCCAACTAGAGTATATTATAGTAATAGAAATGGGGGGAGACTGAAGTGCACCTCCCATTTCTATTACTATGAGGAGTGCTTCCTCATATAGAAAAAGGTGAAATTGCCACGAGATTAGAATCCATTAGACTTAGGAAGCTAATAAATCTAAATACAGGTAGTTTTCCTTAATTAAGCTAATTGGGACTAGATGTGGTTGTTTGTTGAAAAAAACTATGTGACCACACTGCTTAGCTATGGCAGTTCTGGCAGTCCTGGTTGCCATCATTAAGTAAGAACCTTATGTGACTCGCTGCCAGCTTCCTCAATGACTTGGTTTGTTGGATGCCAGCACGGAAGGTTGCAAACTATGAACATGTGACCATGGGAAGTTGTGACAGCCATAAATATGAGGACCAATTGTAACTGCCACTTGCTCACTGCCATTCAGTACCAAGTTCAAATGGTCACTGAATGATTAAACAAGAATCACCTGTAAATACAATAGATCTATAAAAATCTGTGCAACGCCTGTCCTGGCCACAGTTGCCAGTTACTCTTTGAACGGAACTATTATCTCAATAAGACCTCCAAACTGCATACAGGTTCTGTCTGAGGAAGTGCAATCCATTCATAGCAAAAGATGAAAAGTTTCTGAATCCAACCCTCCTCCCCAATTCATAGCTACCCAGTTATGTCAGACTGAGCTGACGTCTGTTCTTCTCCATCCAGACCTTCGCAGTCTTCAGACACTAGGAACTCCAGACTCAGCAGCGTATAGGTAATACCATATCTCCATGGATAACCTCATTTAGTTTGCTTAATTTAGCTATTAAGAATAGAGTGTACAGAGCAGGCTCAACCTCTTTTCCCTATTAACAATGGTTAGATTGGCCTTGGAGAAAGGAGAAGGACCACCATAACACTCTGTTTCCCTGTATCAAGAAGGGCCAGGACAGCTGCACTATTCCCCAGCTTCCAGCACATCTGAAGAGTTACTAACCTCACTTCAAAACTTTAATTCTTTGCTACATGCTTTAACCCTCCTCAAAATTAATTCTGAGTCCTGCAAACATATACCCAACCCTGGTACTGCCTCACTCCAAAACAAAGAACACTTTGCAAGGAAATTTATACAACACATTTCAAAAATCATAAGATTGTAAAAACTATCTGCCATTTTCCTCTTCTGAATATTCCAATAATGACTCAGATATAGTAATATCCCATTTCATTCTACATGTATCACATCTATTTCCTACATTTTAGTTAGCTAAATGTAATGCATACATGTATACATTCATTATGCTTATACTACTACTCGGAATGATTTGCAATATAAACACAAACACAACCAATAAAACAATGTATCATAATACTTAGTGCCACTCTTAGGCACCTGCAACTGACACTGATCTTAATCATTAAAACATTTTTAAGTAACTGTTTTCAAGATGATTCTAAACACTGGATATTAAATGAATTCCTAGTCTATATCCCACGCACCCCCGGAATATTGTCTTTGCATCTTTAACTTTTCATACATACATACATATGCATCCATATCTGATAATGAAAGTCATAAGTTTTGAATATTTTTTGCTGATTTCTCACAGGTTGATTTCATAGGCCAGTGTAAAGAGCAATCCTTTGTGTATTTTTCCTACGTATTTTTGGTTCCCTTCCACATAGGATTTTACTTATAGATGCTTTGACTAAGTTTGTTATGCTTTGGCGAAGAGATTTTTACTCATCCTTATAAGGTGTAGCCTGTCTCATACCAGGTAACTTGGGCCATGGTCCCAGAAACCAAATCAATCCAATTAATACATTTTTGAATTTTTTGTTATATCTCCCAATTCTGAACTCTTTTAGTGCATGAGCAATGAAATGAATATTAAGCTTGGACTGTTGTAAAAAACATGTACTCTGGTTTGATCAATTCCATTATGTTGGTTTAATTATTAATTAAATTTGTCAGTCTCAGCATTTGAATTAACTCTGAATCAAAAGAGAGGCAAAATTACACAATGTAATTCACTTAGGCATAACAAATGTATCTAATATTTCATAAAAACTGAAGCCATTAACTACAATGGAATATGTCATTCTTTGCTCCAAAGTTATATATGTGTAAAAAGATGTAACAAATTCATGTATTTAAACTTTGTGCTACTTTTGCTATTAAGAAAAAGATGGGGGAAAAGAGATTTAGTTTTATATAGGAAGTGGTCCCGCAGGGGAAAGAGAGAGGGACCACAGATCCTAGACTGGCATTAGACGTATTATTTTAAAAACGCAAGAACTGGGGAAGAACTTGAAAAATAAATGAGGTAAGATTAAAAAAAAAAACAACACCAAAATGTGAGCTGTGAAACCTGACTTAAATTGGGCAGTAATTACATTGAAGCATTGTTGATTTGAAGGTAAATCCAGAGAAGAATGCTGAAAACCCCCAAAGGAAGATGTGTTGCGGGATGTTGTTGTACAGACAGATGAGCCTCCTGGGATAGAAGAGCATGGAAGACCAAAGGTTTTACAAACTAGAGTAGAACCAGCTGACACCTAGACTCACAGAGGGAAAATTGCTCCCAGTATTTGTTAAGACCCTCCTAAATTCTGAATTATAGTGCTCATATGTATTAAGTCAATATTATAGAGAGCATATGCATTCCAGTCAGAAAATACTTATGTCACATAATATTAAGCAGAGGAAAGATTAGATCACTCTGCAGTTCAGAACCTCGACCAGCTATGTTTATCTAGAAATGGAAAAGAGGAGGTGGATTAGCAGAAATGGCTAAACTGATCTGTGTGGCCAGGGATAAAACAAGTAATTTTATACAAGGCTGGAAACCTTTTATGGACTTTTTTTTCCTGAAAATGGGGGAAAAAAGAATGAAATGGTGATTTCTGGATTTGCTGATTAAAAAAAGGGTTGAGTATGGGACAGAGGGGTTTTTGTAATGTAATTTTAAAGAGGGAATAATGCTAATTAAGTCTGTAGCTGCTACAAAGAAGATTGGAAATAGCTTCTTTAATGATCCTTTTTCTTTTTCTGTACTGTTTTTTAAACTTTTTTTTAACCTTCTTTTTTCTAACTTACTTATATATTTTCATGTTTATCTTTTAGTTGTTAAATCTTCATAAAATTTATACCATTTTATTTTTTTAAAAAAAGCATAGGTGGGAGGGTCCAAGTTTAATATTTCTGGATGTAAATAAAATTGCTAAATCTACAAAGAAATGCAATTAGGAAATCAAGACTAGATTCTTAAGAAAAGTAACGTGCTTGCTTTTATGTCTGGCTTTTTGAATAAAAGGAAAAATAACCTGAAATAGTTTATACTGAGTTCATCTGTAAAATCTTGAGAATCTACAGTAAGCCCTTGTGACAAAGCAGTTTACTATCAAGAACCTGCCAGGATAGTAATAATGCTAAGTGATAAAACTATTTTCTTCCTATAGCATTAATGTCAGGAATTTATCTCTTTTGATACCATTAAGTTAAGGAAGCTAGGCTGTATGAAATGGTGCAGTTCTGTTGACAGAATAATATATAGGTAGTTTTCGACTTATGGTCACAATTGAGCCCAAAATTTATGTTGCTAAGTGAGAAATTTGTTGTGAGTTTTGCCTCATTTTACGATTTTTCTTGTCATATTTGTTAAGTGAATCACTGCAGTTGTGAGATTAATAACACAGTTGTTAAGTGAATCTGGCTTCCCCATTGACTTTGTTTGTCAGGTCACAAAATGTGACCACAAAGACCCTGGAACATTGCAACTGTCATAAATATGAATCAGTTGTCAAGCATCTGAATCTAAATCACATGACCACAGGGATGCTGCAATGGTCATAAGTGTGAAAAACGGTCTTAAGTCACTTTTTCAGAGCCGTTGCAACTTTGAACAGTCACTAAATGAACTGTTGTAAGTCAAGGACTATCTTTACAGCAGCACAACACATTCCTCTTCATGCCTGTGCTTTCAAAAGATTGAGGGGTAGTAGGGTACCAATACAGGTCTCGATTATGAATGTGAGGGGGGCGAGGGAAGGAGGATTCTGTTTGTAATGCCAGATACCACCATTCTCACCACAAGTCAAACTCAAGAGCCTTAACAGAACTTTAGTTTGCTCAGGTAGTTCTTTTCTTATATGAAAACTATGCTGTTATATATTGTGGATTGCAGCTCCCAATAAAAAATTGTTCCTTGGAACTGCTAGAATTTAATCAAAAGGTTAACTACTGTATTTTTCGGAGTATAAGATGCTCCAAAGTATAAGACGCACCTAGCTTTTGGGGAGGAAAAAAAAAAAAAATCTGCCTCTGCCTTCCAGCAATTTGCCTCCTTGCAGTCAACAGCCTGTTTCAGCTTCAGCGCAGCCTGATTAGCAGAAGCAGCTGATTGTCACTTGAATCAGCCTTCCGACAATCAGCTGTTTCAGGCTGCAGGGATCTCCATCGCCTATTGCAGCCTCTGCGCACCCCATTTTCAGCCTCTACGCACCCTGTTTTTGGCCTCTGCGTGCCCTGCCTTCGGCCTCCGCGCGCCCCATTTTCCGCCTGTTCTGATCCCCATCACCTGGAACAGGTGGAAAATGGGGCACGTGGAGGCTGAAAACGGGTTGCGCGGAGGCGGCAATAGGCGATGGCGATCCCTGCAGATTGAAACAGCTAATCATTGGAAGGCCGATTCTAGCAACAATCAGCTGCTTCTGCTAATCAGGCTGTGCTGAAGCTGAAACAGGCTGTTTACCGTTTGCTGCAAGGAGGAAATTACTGGGAGGCAGAGGCTGAAGGGTGGGGGTTGGCAC
>JANHFL010004340.1:103898-115059 GCA_032468155.1 Oxyrhabdium leporinum
GGTTGGCACAGGGGCGGGGCTTCGGCAATATTCGGTGTATAAGACGAACAGACATTTCCACCCACTTTTGGGGGTGAAAAAAGTGCATCTTATACTCTGAAAAATATGGTAACTCATCAATAACTACTTTAAAATGCAATTATCTTGGGTATCTCCCTTAGTTTGATGCATTTTTAAATATAGCCACCTGATAACTTTCAATATCATCTCACTTGCATAATTTTACTACCTTGTTCCCGTTTGTCATGCCCAGTTGTCTTTTAACAGCAGCAATGAAAAACAGATGAAAAGCAGAGATCCATCTCCGCATTTCAAGCTCTTAGTCAAAAACAGCATGTTCCCTAGCAAATTATTCTACAGGGCAATTTGATCTGTTTTAGAGTACTTTTACTGAAAAAAATGCGCATCACGCTCCATATAATGAGGCAGAGCCCTGTTTTGTCTGCTACAGTATGTACTGGTAGTTCCATTACTATGTACTGTAAGTAACACAGTAAACATGTATCTTATAAAAAAATTCAGATAGAATTTTTAAAATTGACATTTACATTATCCTTAGTGAATGATATGGAATATGTGGATGACCTTGAGGGACAAGGGAAAAAGTTAGCTAGGGAACAATCAGACAGGAGAGAAAGAAACCTACAGTCACTTAACACTCAGAGAAAGAAACATAGGGGGGAAAAACACCCTAAAAGTGGCTAGGGAAAGTTTGTAACTTCAGATTTACATAATTCTGTTAATATAGTCTTATGACAAGACTTCATTAAAGTAGTTTTAGTACACATAATTGTGTTTCCTGTCTAGTTTGCCATGGAGCTCTGACAGTCACCAGCTAGGGCAGGTGGGGTTTTTGGGTTGGTTTTTTTTGGTACAGGGTGATGAAATGGTATCATGTGAGATGTTATATGGCTTTTATATATGAGTCTGAAATTCAAGTACAGATATGCATTAGCCATTCAGGTATATGTCTAAATTAATTACATGAATCTTTCTGTGTTTTTACCCTGCAAGCATCAAATAGGAAGCCATTTTTTTAAAAAAATAAGTTGTCATACAGTTTAGATGCAATATACAAATGTCACGGCTTTAGCTTTTCTGAGCACATTCATTCAACTGCATAAAAGACATATAATGTGACTGAAGACTTACATGGTGGTGATTTGCTTCCAATACACCTATCCTACCAGCATTTCTTTCCCCACCACTATCCTGCCATCAAATATAATCCCTCACTGATTCGTAAGGACTACGTTAAAATACACATCATAATAAGGTTACATAATACTTCAGACTGAAAGGCAAAAAGGTGACTTGGTGCATGCAGAGGCACCAATGTACCACCTGTCTGCAACCCCTAAAACCAAATATATCTTTTCCCAGGACTGTTCAGCAGCTGCAGGGAGCAGACATGCAATCCCAGAAAAAGACACAGCTGCTTTGAGTTGCAGACAAGTGTTGTATAAGGAGCCTGCCCACTCCAAAACACTCCTTTGCCTTTGAATCCAAAGCATGGGCACAGCCCTACATTATAATGCAAGAATGACCCTGTGGGTTTTGAAAAGTGGCTTGTGAAAGTATATCAATTTTTGTTTAAGAAACACAAAACTTGAAAGTTTACAAAAACAATTTATAAAGACTATCTCATGCTTTCAGTATAGCACAGGGACAAATATGAGTTCAAATGAACTATAGTATACAGGATACCTAAGAAGTTTAATCATTGCTCCTTTCAGAAAAGGTCTTGCATCATAAATATTTAAAGGGGGAAATATTTTATGACTGTCCCCTTCTAATGGCTCCTTCTAAAAGACAGGGACTTAATTTAACAAATAAAAGGAACTTATGGATCCACGTAAATATAATTTATTTATATTTATTTATAAATATGTATTTTGCTAACATACCATACTAGCTTTTACTATATATGTATAGTCTTCTGTATGTTGCATCAGAAAACAATGGCTTGGAGACTAAAATCCATGGAAGCACAGTCTTATTAGTTTTCTACTCAAACTATATTTTCTTTTGATTGAATTGAGGATGAAGCAATTTCTACCACTTTTCCTTATTCCCTATGGTTTCTTTGAATGTGGAATGACTGCTTCAGACACTGAAGTGAAGGGGCAAGAGTCAATAAAGATTAATTTTCTTACATTCTGGATAAAAATAGTAGAAATGTCTGATCTTTCCTGAAAAACACCTCATGATATTTCTGATATTTATCAGAGACAAATACAACAGAAGTTGAGTCCAAAATCATTTTATAGAAATTTTATCATTTCCTTCAGACACATGTATATTTACAATGTAAATTAGGCAAACTGTTAAATCAAAAACTACTCTTAAGGATCTTATTTCTCTTACACATACAGTTGTTTTTTAAAGCACCAGAGATCTCTAAGAGTAGTTTTTGATTTAACAGTTTGCCTCAAGAAAACAATCTCTCCAAGGCAATTAACCTCCTCTCCCCAACAACTTAGATTCCTTGTCAAGCCAGCTATGTACTTCGCAACCAAAATGCCTAATTAGCTGGTAATCCTTGAGCAAAAGGGATGGATTTTCATGATGCACTCTTCTCAGTAAGAAAAAGATTTGAAAAATTATATTATACACAGTTCTTATGTAAGAAAGGGTAGTATTATCTTGACCTCCGATTAGTTGAACTTTGAAAGTTCACTTCATTTTGACAGATGAATTTCAAAAGCTAGTAGCTTCAATAAAGATTCATTTCACATACCTGTTATATCAAGCACTGTAGGAGATGACATGTAGTATCTATGGACAGTTTCTAATAGCCGGGCTCCATGGCCTTCTCCTTGGAACGGAGGCAATATCAGCATTTGGCTACAGGAAGAAGGAAAAAAAAGTTAACTGAAAGCTGTACATTTTACTTTTGAAACTTATTTATAATGACTTGCTATATATAGGAGTTCGTATACAAGTAACTCTGAGATTCTTTCCCATTTTAGATGCAAATAACAACATTTAAAAAAACGCAAAGCCAACCAAAATCTTGAATAAAAAAATAACACCCCCCCCCCCAAATTAAAACCATTATCGACTATGACTGGGAATTTCAACAGTCCTCTCTTCTGAAATAAAAGGCAAGGCACGTGTTATGCTTCCAATTACCTTACACGTGGCCGGGTTTTGTCTGGGTACACATAGTAATTATAGACTGTCATATAGCCTACAGTCGCAGAGAGTGTCGCTCCATCCTTATTATACTTCTCAAATCTGCAGATAAAACAGAAAGCCAAGCAGGTCAATTACAGTCGCGCTCCCATGCAGTGTCCATTTTCTTTTCTATTCTGTGACTGAATTTTCAGTGTCAGCAAGCTACTCTGTGCAGGCCCAATGGGTACACCTGCTATGTTCTGAATGTACAATTCACTTAATTGGTGTGCAGCAACTTGGATAAATCAGACCTCTTTACAGCACTTCACCACACTTGCCTATTATAACGATGAATAGGTGGCAAGTAAAAGAAAACACAGGCAAAGCTCATTTTACTGTTTAAGCCCTACATTCAGAGCTCCAGTGGACAACAGTATTTAATTTGGCTCTATTCTCAAGGTCTTGCGAAACATAATGGATGCAAACTCCAGCTTGATAAACAATAGTTTTTTTTCCTTTCCTGAGAAAAATATCATTATACTGTCCCAATAATTGGCCAGCCACAATTAAAACGCAGCCTTTATGGAGGTAATAAGGTCCACTATTGCTTTAGAATTGTACCTACACTAGAAAGTAGTTCCATCTTTCATCATCCACGTCAATAAAGCTCGCTGTTTCAATAAACCACATCAAGAAGGTCTGAAGCCTTTCATGATACTCTCGAAAGCCTGGGCATGTCATGTCAGCCTAGGGAAAAAGCTAGAAGAAGTCAGGTGAAACTTTTCACAGATGTAAAAAGAGCTCTTAGAAGGATATATGCACACAACTATGAGTGCACAAAAAGTGATATGACCCCCAAATAAGTTTTTTTTACATATATCACAAACAATTAATTGAATGCCATTTAAACATTGTCATGAAAATTTGTCACTTTGGGCAAAACATGTCTTTATTTTTTATTTTTTACCTTGTATATTTGATATGTTATGTCTTCACCTGCTTCTTCATTGTGCAAAGAATATGTATGCAATAATATCCCAAACGGCTTAAAGTTAACTTCTTTTTCCAGCAGAGATACCAAGTCATCTACACTTCTGCTAAAGCCTGGGGGAATAATTTCTCTAATTTTACTTTCCACATCATCTTCCTGAAAACAAAGAAGGAAAAGCAATGGGAATGTAAGCTCAGTTACTGGAAAGTTAAATTAAAAGTAATATTTTTCATATCTACCCCTTGAAGGAATCCTTCTAAAATTCATCAGAAAGTTACCATAGTTTTCCTACTTTAGCAGTTTCGCTAAGGGAAACTCTTAGTTCGACTTTCAAACAGATGAGAAACAAAAAAGGCCCAATTATTATATCATCACCGATGCTCAATAATGGCTACTCAAGCAAAACATTTACCATAGCCATTTTGCTTTTTGGTTATCGGAAGACAGGATTGTAGTAAAATAGATGAAATGATTTCCTCAAAATAACACAAATAGAAATAGGTGTCAGCTAGGTCATAAAAGAAAATGCTGAGATTTCAACAATATTTCTTCTTAAAAATAATTAAGAAATCATGCAGGTAGTCCTTGCTTAAGCACCATTTGTTCAGTGACCATTCAAAATTATGATGGAACTGAACAGACTTATGACCCATGCCCAAATTTACAGCCATTGCAGCACCCTTGTGGTCACATTATTGCAATCTGGGCACTTGGCAACTTGTTTGCACTTAAGGCAGGTTGCCAAGCACCCTGAAATCACATGATCACCATGTGAAATTTTCCCTGCTGGCTTCCCCAGAAAGTCAGTGGGGAAGCCAGCAGGGAAGATTGGAAGCTGCTGCTGCTGCCTGCCTAGAGAACTCCCTCTGGTTTCTAGGGACTGGCTGAAAAAGGTCTGTCACACAAAATCCAAGCTTGGATTTCAGGAGGGCTTTTTCACCCAGTCTCCTTGAGAGCAATAGTGGGGTCTGACACATTGGTTTCATCCTCTGCAGGGAAGAGCCTCTTTGCCAAACGGCGTTTCTGCTATCAAGGACACTAGGTGAAGAAGGTGCCTCACTAAGGAACTTTTTCACCCAGCCTCTTTTGAGGGTAAGAGTGATGCCTGCTGGAATTGATTTCACCCAACACAAGGTGGAGTCTGTCCGCCAAGCAGTTTTGCTTTCAGGGAGACTGACTGAAAAAGCCCAGGCTAAAATCCAAGCAGGATTTTGGCATGGAGTGCTTGCAGCACAGGGCGTTTGGACCCAATCCTCAGAAATGAGGCAACTCCCTCTCATTTGTGGGGCCTGAATCCAAATGCCCAATACTGCAAATGTTTGGGGGCGAAGTTTCCTTGTGCCCACAAGAGGAAAGGGAATTGAACTGCTGGGCTGGAGAAAAGAAGCGTGGATCACAAAGATCTAAGCTTTTCCTTTCTCCAGCCCAGATCTGCAGTTCTCTTTTGTGTAAGAATGGGAGCTACTGCTCTTTCGCTGTTGTGTTTGCTTAACAACTGCAATGGTGACAGCCAAGATTGCTGTCATTGAGCAAGGCAGTCACATGGGCATCTCACTTAACTGTCATAAAAATTTACGACCTAAATTTCGGGGTCAATTATGGTTGTAAGTCAAGGAGTACTTATAAATCAAAGTTGTAATGAAAAACCCTAGAAAGCAGAAATTATAGAGAAGGGTTTTTTTTCAAAAAAATACTGATACGTATGCATTTTTATTTTAAGGACAAACACATTTCCGACTGTTTTCCTGAAAATAAGACCCAGTCTTATATTTTTTTGCCACCAAAAAAGGCACCAGGTCTTATTTTCAAGGGGGGAGGAGGGGGGTCTTTCACTGACTTGTCTTGCGGTGAAGGCACTGACAGCCCCACCCAGCAGCCCACAGATGGCTCACTGCTTCTGGGGCCACTTGTCATCGCTTGCATACACCACCCCCGGCCTCAGTTTCACTGTCAGAGGCCTTCAGCAAAGGCCTCTGCAACTGAGAAACGAGGTCCGGATTGACATGCATGTCACCCCCTGGCCTCTGTTTCACTGTCAGAGGCCCTTCCGGAAATCCTTCTGCAGCCGATAACAGAGCTCCTGTTATCGGATGCAGAGGGCTTTCTGGAAGGCCTCTGACGGCGAAACAGAGGCCAGGGGCGACACACGCATCAATCCAGACCTCATTTCTCAGCTGCAGAGGCCTTTGCTGAAGGCCTCTGATAGCAAAACAGAGGCTCGGGGCGATGCGCAGAAGCTGCAGAAGAGGTGGACTGGCAAGGCAAGGCAGTGTCAGGGTGTGCGAGGCTTGGTAAGTAGGACAACACCACCACTCCCATCCCCACTCTAGCTTAATTTTTACCTGTGTGCCAGAAAGGGCGGGATTTTGGGGGTAGGGCTTATATTGGGTGCACATGTAAAAAAATCAAGCTAGGACTTATCTTTAGGGTAGGTCGTATTTTCGGGGAAACGTGGTAGTCCCAATACAGGTAGTCCTCGACATATGATCACAATTGAGTCCCAAATTTATGTTTCTAAGTGAGACATTTTGTTAAGTGAATTTTGCCTCATTTTACAACCTTTCTTGCCATGGTTGTTAAGTAAACCACTGCAGTTGTTAAGTTAGTAACAAGGTTGTTAAGTGAATCTGGCTTTTCCATTGCCTTTGCTTATCAGACAATTACAAACAATGATCACATGACCCCGAGACACTGCAACCGTCATAAATGAGCCAAGCATCAGAATTTTGATCATGTGACAATGGGGATACTACAGCAGTTATAAGGGTGAAAAATGGTCAAATGCCAAGGAACTTTGAATGGTCACTAAATGAACTGTTGTAAATCTAGGACTACCTGTATATTCTTAATAATATACTGATTATTTACAATAGCGACCAATATTTTGGGAGCTTGAGTGTAGCAGTGGGAAGAAAAATAATGGCACGTGGGTGGGACTATTTTGTTCACTTGGCCAGCACTAGATTTCAGGTTTCTTCCTGGGCTTTCAAAGGTTGTTTAAAAAAAAGAAAAAGCATGGAATGTATTAGTTTACATTACAGTTTTTGTATCTGTCTTTCCTGAAAACGGCAGGAAACCATGCTATAATTGATTTTCCACAGGTTGCAGGTTATCCACTCTTGCTCTGGAGCATCTGTAATAATGTTTTTCCATTCAGTATTGGGAAATAAAAATTGTGAAAACAGTACTGGTGTTTTATTTATAGATAATTGAAAACCTCTGATAAAATACAACTATCTAACTATCCAATAACAAAAAGAAAATTTAAAAAACCCCCATATGATCACTATTTCTGAGCAGTGCATATTCAATTCATTCTTATACTCTCGAAGCTAAGCAAAAGCAACCCAAACAAACTAGGGCTTGCTAGCCCCAGGATAAAGATCAATTCTTTTCCCACCCTCATATATAAACTAGAATCCAAGAAAAATCTAATCATGCAAACATCAAGAAAGCCCAGAAAATATTGTCCTATCTCAAATTACTTTAGCAATTTAATAATGACTGCAAACAACTATAACTAGAGAACTTATTTTTAAATCTAATTTAACCAAAGGATGAGGAAAACGGTACACATTTTATAAGCAAAACTGAATTAAGAGTAGCCTTATTAAATAATCAAAGTAAATGTGATAGACTATCAGCTGAGCAGACATCATAATCCTTTTCAGGCCCCCAAACAGCCACTTGATTGAATACATTTACTACTTCTCTTTAGCCATGAATATCTGATGAAGTTTAACAATAACGTATTGCTGCTTCTCACCAGGCAATAAAACTTAATGAATTGGTCTCAACTTAACAAAACCCTCCTCCCCCCTCAATACAACTCCTAAAAGCCTGACATTACATTCAACAAAATGAGCTTACATTCTATTCAAACCATGCTCTGAACAATGAGCCCAGGTTTTTACTTAATGGAGTTTGTCATGAGTTCAGCTGTAATGTTTGTATTGTATCTATTTCCATAAGGATTGACACAAGAACACTTTGTGTTAACTTACTAAGCAGCTCTTTCACACCGTTTACATGCATGATGAGTATTAATTCTAAACCAAGACCTTTGCTACTTAACATTCAAAACTGGGAAATTAAGATGCTTAGGACAAAATACACTACAAAAGGCTAATACAACACACTGCTAATGGCAGTCCTTTCAACTATTATCCCCCTAAGTAGAAGCAATGCACCTGCAAAGGAATAATACTTCACTATTAGCTATATTTTGGAATATAGAGTACGGATGGAGTTCAGCCCTTGCATACTTCATTCTCTACGCTTTGATGCTATTAACATTAATATATATCAGCTTTATATTTCTAAGATGCTGTTGTGTAATTAATGTACATGGTTCTATAAATTTGCTTTCATCTTATGCAACTGATTAAAGTAGTGGGGAGAAGGCTAAAAGACATTTTTCTAAACTAAATCTATGTGTGTAAAAATACAAGAAGGCTACCTTTATTTAGCTGTACTAGAATTGCCAAAGTAACTCTTAGAAACTATTATAATAAAAACAGAAGGCCGAGAGATGAAAACCAAGCTATTTTTAATGTAGCATTATTCTGTAGTACATTTTTATTTTATTCTATTAGGCTCATGCAAATCAGCACTGAACTAAAAAAGATAACTCTTTATTTTATCATTTATATCCCATCTTTCTGCTCACAAGGTACTCTAGCTAGCCAACTGTTGATACAGGTAAAATGCCATAAAAACAAGCCATTGTCAAAACTAACTCAGACTAATGTTTCTGATCTTGTGTGCTGGTTAACAGTCTACCATTTTTTTTTGCATCAACTGAAACACCTGCTCTGGTTGCCAAAATTGTGAACCAGTAAAAGCAGGTTCAACGTAAACAGGGAGGTAATGTTTTATTAACATAATTTCACAACTCCCCTCCCCCAAATTAAAAATAAAACAATATATTTACAGCTCAGTTTCCACCCCCACATATTATTAGCCTAAATTTATAATCTATATTTATCTTAATTTTCAATCTAAAAAAATATCAAAATACAAACTAAAATATATCTAAATTACTCTGCAATATGGAAAACATCCCATGGGAATTTTGCCCATCTTCCTAGTTTTGTTACTTTTGTAAAAAAAGAACACCACCACAGAAGCAAAAAGATTCCTGGGAAACTTTTTGAATTCTTGAGCCCAACAGCGTACTTTAGTCCTGATGATTAAGGATATCAATACCAAATGCTGAAAAGCAACAATGTTTTGGTTCTGATTAAAAGAGAGACGTAGCTTCCTACCTTAGAGTAAACCTAGCATCATGACATTTTCACAATACTCAGAAATGACCAACAATATAAAATAGCGCTTATGTTTAGAGCTGCCATGTGGTAATTCTGAAGTGGTCCATGAGATCAGACAAATTATAGTTTTACACATCAGTTCTGTTTCAAACTAACAGATACAAATAAATACAAGCATGTAAGTGAGAATTTCTTCAGGCATATATACTTGAAGCATGAAATAACGTTAGACTTCTGACGCATGTGCAATTTACTTGTATAAAGCAGACTTTCCAACAAAGGATGACAAATTCCTGGAAAGCTTGTTTACAATACTCATTAAACATTATTCCGAGTACAATAATAAAAGATATATGGATTGTGATAGTGAAGGAGTTTGAAAATAAACATGTGATCATAAAAAGCTGAAGAGAAGCAACCTTAGCAAGTTTAGATGACATCTGAATATCTGATTTTACCTCCACGCACTCGAAGTTCTCATTAACTTTTGATGTATAATCAACGCGAAATAGCGTTGACAAATTACCAGCGATGTAGTACAAAAGAATCTTCAGCCCTTTGTATCCAAAGGCAACCTCACTGTAGGAGAAACACAAATTGAATTATTGAAACACCCTTCTACAGTTGAAAACTAGTAAATTCCTAAGAGAATTATCATACATTACAGTAATCCACAATTTGTTTTAATTAATTATAATTTCTTGAGCAAGATAATCTTGTAAATGAGAAATTTAGTTGTTTGGCCAACTTCTGATTTTAGTATTTTCATTTTAGTTGTTCCTGTTTTGTACCTCTAGGGATTTATTACTGGATTTGGTAGAGTATAAAAATGAACCAAAAATAACCCTGAAAACCATTAATATTTATATATCATTCCAAGTCACAGATGCAATTGACAAATAATTGTTTCAAATTGTGATTTATTCACCTAAAACAATTCAGCTAGAAACACAGAGCAAATCATTGCTGAGATGTGCCAACACAATTACAAAGATATTATTTCTCATTGAAATTACAATTCATTTGCCATGAGTACCCAGAGAAAAATCTTTTATTATTTTATAAGCTTCCCTAATGTATTCAGGCATTAGCAACAAAACATGTTAATAATTATGCTGTAATATTATAGCATAAAAATCAATGAAATACACATGTAACATCATACATAAAAATATTTAAAGTATTTCAAAAACAATTTTAAAAACACCCTGTAGCAGTCTATTGTTCTGAGGGAGCTGTCAGATGTTATCTCAGAACCATTGTACCATATCTTTAAAAAATCGTGGAGCACTGGGAAACTAAAAGGAATAAAAAAAAGCTGATGTGGTTCCCATCTTCAAAAAAGGAAGGAAAAAAAACCCCAGACCCAGGAAACTATACTCAACAAGTAGTCCTCAATGGTACTACGTCTACATGGAAGGAAGGAAGCAGCGGGGTACCACAAGGTTCTGTCTTAGGCCCAGTACTCTTCAATATCTTTATAAATGACTTAGATGACGGAATAGAAGGTGAAGCCATCAAATCTGCAGATGACACTAAGCTGGCAGGAATACCCAACACTCCAGAAGACAAGCTCAGGATCCAAAAAGATCTTGACAGACTTGAAACAATGGGCCCTATCCAACAACATGAAATGTAATGTGGAGAAAAGCAAGGTTTTACACCTAGGCAGGAAAAACCAAAGGTACAAGTACAGATTAGGTTGGCACTTAGCACCGGCAAGATTAGCAAGAATGTTTAAAGATAAATCAGATAAATGCTGGAAGTGCCATCAGACAGC